>CAJZCY010000003.1:0-242500 GCA_914969975.1 Anopheles atroparvus | reverse complement strand
TACCTCGGCACCATTCGAAAGCAATTAAAACTTCATAACGCACGACGGGACTTGTCGTAGACAAAACTCCCGAAATGATTAACGAATTCTTTCGTCGAAAATATTTCGGTATTTCATTACCCCGTTACTGCTGCCGCCCTTGTGCACGTTTGTTCTAAGGTTTTGCCTTTTTTGGGTATGGGAGGCGATTGAGTCGTCTCGCTCTCCCTACCAACCGTTTCTTGCTTCGCTGGACGGCCTTCGGGGCAAACCACGGCCTTTCCGGTTGGCATTAATATTTATGCTTCATATACACGGTCCCGATTCGAGCGAATATGAATCTCGAATATTCCCAGCCCGCGATGAACACGGAGTGGGACCGCCAGCAACAACGAACGATTTTCCTAATATACCATCAAACCCGTGTTCCTTCGGCAAGGAAACATTTAATGCCGCTTTGTCTTTGGCGGGAAACACTCGGTTTCGCCGGGTTTTGATAAGCAATAACACAACCTCCTCCATGCTTGAACGGGACGGGGAAATTTTTAGCCGCTCCCATCCATCCTTTCCAACTCCAACTTTCCAACTTTCTTCACATCCTTTCCAACCGCTTGCTTCATGCCATTCAATCATCGATGCAGTTGACAGGCAACCTTTCGCAAAACCCTTTAGAATTTTCTGCCTCTCGTTAGCTCGCACTCTTGGAAGCCAGCTTTCTTGCGAGCTAATGGATTTTTGATTGGGAAAATGCGAGAATCGCACCGAATTGCGGGGATTTTCCACCAACTAAGCCATTGCTCATTTCATCGCCAAAAGGAAGTGAAAGTGGCCGCTATTGCTACAAGGGTGATTCGAAACCAACCGACCGCACCAATCCAGCAGATCAATCATTTTTTTCTTTAAACTTTTCGTCTAGATTTGACATCCTAGCAGGCTGTGATCGCGTGTTTTGTGCTGTATGACTTTTTTTGTCTTTAAAAGTTACGAGGAGGAGGAGCAGGCAGGAAGGAGGCAGCGAGGGATAACATTAGGTTCTCGTCGGTCGTTTTAAGGACATCTATCAACAACAAGTATACGTTTACGAAGAGGAAGAGGAACAAATTCAATTAAATACACTCGGCACAATAAAATTAAATCCCACACGGCGTCCAGCGAGCAATAAAATAATATAACACTCGCAACGGGGCTCGGTTTGATGAATGAAACTCAAAGCGCACATTGTCAATCTAGCCAGAAACAAATATATCACGAAAAATCGAATGATTGATTCGTTACGAAACGAACTACGCAGGGCTATGCCTAGTGGCGGCGCACGGCCAGAGAATTAGGGAACGAGGGTGAAAACTTCTGTGGATGAGTTTGGGGCACCGGGATCCCGAGACTCGAGCGGCAACAGCAGACCCGCACCACAACAATGCCTACATCGCCAAGAGGAGAACCGATAAAAAATAACATAAGTTTCTTATCTGATTTTGATATCAAAAATGATAAATGATTTATCATACGTTTCCCGCTTCGTTCCCACAAACGTGCTGACAGAACACGCCTTGTCACCGCCTGTCCACACCACGATGCTATTGACTTCCTATCGAAAAAGGAAAAATGGCACTTCAGACTTTTCTTCACCGCCCGCAGCCATGTGGAGCGGTCCACTTAACATGGCGCATCCTTCCAACCTCCCGACGCTATAAGCAGTCGCTGCAGGGCTCGATCCATTCCTTGCTGTCGCTCGATTTCTGCCCGATTTGCTAATGGCTTGCAAATCCCATCAATGTGGCTTGCAAAATGTCGACTTTGATTGCAAATATTGACAATCTGCACTTCACAATCCTGCATACTGTATGGATCAATGCACCTTTACAGTGCTCCATCTATTGAATGTGTAATTGCAATCAATTTTTTTTTCTAATCAACCTTGTGCGCTGCCCCTGCCTCTTGAAGTTCATTGAATTGCGCAGCAAAATAAGAAGAAGCCCTCGAGCAGGCAAACACAGGTATATCGTCGTAGCCCTTAATCGAAACTCATCCAATTCAGTCATCCATCCAGCGGCACACCGCAAATCCGTTTACAACCAATCTGTTCCCCTGCACCAATCGTCCGCTCCGTTGGCTCAATGGCCGGCATTACTTATTCATGACGAAGCCGATATCAGACAGACGTTGCAAGGATCCGACTGGAATGCTGTTTGCCTGATTTTTCCTGCACAGTCCATTCAAATTGCAGTACCGTACCGGACCGATGGGCAACATGATATTTGCATCGTTGAAGATCACAGTGTGTCGCAGCAGCATGGAGGACGCGAAACAATCGCCTAATTAGCGCAGCGAATGCCACTCCCACCATCGTACAGGGATCGTTTTCCCTGGATGTCCTTGCACCCGACAAGCGAATGGATGGGATGGTAACTTTTTGACACACGAGCGCGACGCTATGTATCATTAGTAACCGAACACGGATTATACAGAGCAGAGCGTAACGGATAGTGTGCCCTCCTCTAGCGTCACACGCGCGTCGGCCTCGGCTGCCGAATTTATGTAATTAAATTTTTCTTTAATTTCCTCCCGCCACCCAGTGCTACCATCTTAACTAACCGCTCGCCGGTTCTTTCGCCTGTATCAATCAAATCCTGGAGGTGGTGAAATTTAGATAAATGATTTTTAGTTCTCATTATTATTATTTTCGGCCTTCGGCTTTTATCGTCTCCATCGCGCCGGCGTCTCCTTTGCCAACACCGCTGTACCATGCCCGGCTTCATCTAGCCAATCTTGCTTCTTATTCGCCGAAGCTGCCGGAATTTTTCCCTTAATGAACATAATGATTGTTTCTTTTATCTTTCGCCTCCCGTCACATGAGCGTATTCGGCACATCGCAGACGAAGGCATATGGGAAAGTATTGAGAACACGATGGCGACGGCGCCAACAAGACACACTCACAAACACACACACACGAAGCTGAGTATTAGACTAACAGTAAAAATTTATAGAAGTGCGGTGGCCTACTAGATTGACAAGAAGTGGACAAGCGCTTTTTCTCACCCGTATGTGAAGACCGCGCAGCTGAGAAGGGGAGAGTTTCGGGGGTTTTTTTCGGCATCGGTGAAAAAAAAAATAGAAAAGCAAAACAAGGCCGGGTGAGGATGAATCGATACTTTTACCCTTCCCTTTTGCGTGGCCCGACAAAGCAGTTAAGAAGCGATCCCTTCGAGCCGGAAGATGAGTTTAGGAAATCCCTTTTTTCCTTTCTTTCTCCGACCTATCTTGCGTTCCGTGTGAGTGGGCACGAGTGGAACGGGGAGGGTTGTTTAAAGCAATGTTACTTCTTTCAGTTCGCTCCTTTCGGTCCTGCTTTGCGTGAAATATGATTGATTATGCTTCTAAGCAAGAATGATCGAGGTAACACAAACAAACGCGCTCGCGAAACTCAACGATGAAAACGATTGAATGCAAAGGTAAATACGAGCGGGTTTGTTTTGCACCTCGGCATAGGCTTTATGCTGCCGTGCCAAATGCGGAGTACATCTTCATATTGGAAAATAACGAAATTGCCCGATTAATAAACGGGAAACACACGCACCCTCAATCACCTTCGCCGGGCCGCGCCATATGGCACGTTCGATTTCGACGCCGTCATTTACTCTGGCTCATTCGGATGTAATTTTGTTTTCCATCTATTATATTTTTATTTAAAACAGTCCCTCTGGCCCCCAGTTCGTCTTCGGCAGAATTCGTCCCGTGGGGTTCGGCAAAGCAGGAAACAAAATTTAAAGTAAATATTAACACACCTAGTCGCGCGTGCTACGAATTCCCCGAAATGGCCGGGTTCGATTGGAAAGGAACGACAGTGCGGCGTCGAGAAAAAGAAACACCCAACCCATGGCTTCCAATGTCTGCAAGTGCCTGCAAACCTCACAACTGGTTAATATTTTCCTTAGATTACGCAGGGCGAGAGAATCTTTAAACAACCCTCCTGTCCGCCCGCCCCGGGTCGCACCGCATCAGTTTTCTTTTTTGTTGTTTATGGTCATACTTTCTGTTCTCCGCTTTTTACACTGGAAAATTAATGAAGCATGCGTATTGATAACGCTCATAGAAACTGATTTCCTTCTGGTTCGCCTTTTTTCCGTTCAATAAAACCAATACTGGGGAAAGGGAGATATGTTTGCATTACCCCATCGTGCATCGCCTAACGCGCTCGTCCTACCCGCCCACTTCGATACCAAAAGACAACAGACGTCTTCGGTGCGGTGGAGAACGCGACGAGAGCTGGTGTTGGTGGCCCTGGTAGAAGCGGATGCGAAGTATGTTGCGGATCCGTGTGCAGCGCAGTACCGAGCGCATCGATTGAGGGAAAGCGTTTTTTTCGGCCTCGGTTGAACGAATCCTGACGGAGCCAACATTCCAACGTGGACCGTATCGATGCACGAAGCGCCTCCGTGCCGGAGCGGTACGAATATCACAACAAGTCAGCGCCAGGACCGACTGGTTCAGTCGCGTGGCTCGACGCTGGATATGATTGTTTTTCTTTCGCGCCGTTGGTTCGCTTTTCCAGCCTTTCCCTCCAATGTTGCCAGTGTGTATTTTCCTTCTCGAGTTTTGCAACTTCTGACCTCGGTTTGGCATTTGAAAAATGATGAATACGCACACATGTTCTCTTTTTTTCGTTCCAGGGGACTGGCGTGGATTGTGCGTGAAGTGTTGTGATAACCGACGGCAACAGACGGGAATGAGTTTGGCGATAACGCCGGGGAGGTGCTGGGCCACAAAGGGGGAGTGAATTAAATAACATTTAAATATGCAAAAGCACGATTCCATTTGTTGCTGGCAAATAATACGGGAATCAGGCGTCGACGAGAGTTATCGGGCGCAACCGTTCTGAGCCCTGGTCGCGGTTCGGAAAGGCCCCCTCGTTCGGAGCGGAAAGTGTAATTTTCCACCACTCGGAAAACTGTCGCACCGGGTTTCGGATGAGTGGCAAAAAGAGTGCTGAACCGTACAGATTGAATAATGATACAGTGGAAAAAAGATGAAGAAGATGGATTGCCGCCGATGTCAATGAATGTTGTTTATTTTCAAGATTTTACGGTTTCCTGGCATTATGCAAAGACCGAGTGGTTTTTCACCTTATCCGCTAGCCGGCTCGCAGTAGAAGAAGGAGCGGGTAGGACTCGAAGAGGGTCGCGTCTATCGGCTTCATCAGCACTCACCTCACGGATGAAGGATGAAAGGGTTGCTGCAAACCGACCGGGATGCTGCCATTCGATGACATACTTACCACTTGTGTCCTTTTTCCCGGCTCCAACGCCTCGACACCTCTTTGTTTCAATCAAATTTTCCAAATCCTTCATCCCCAATTTGCATAGGACGGAGGGAAAAAGCTAAAATGCGGAACGGAAAAAAAACTCTCCTGTATGCTCGCTAACTCGTTGGGCCGTGCACACCTACATCTATAGCGCGGCAGGAAACAGGGGATAAAATTTTCTTTCCCTTCCCGGGTTGGTTGTGCAAATGTACAGCTATAACGTACGCGCCTGTGCTGTTCTGCCGTAGCTGAAGCGGAAAAGATAAACCCACGATGGTCTTGGAGGGTGCTCGTAGTTTTAGACCGGGTTTTGTTTGCTTTAGAAACGCAATCCTTCAGTCAAGATACACTTCACCCGGGATACTGTTAAACAAACCCGACCCGACCGGAACACTCGAAGGCCTAGCACGCATGGGTTGGCAGTTGTTTCGGCGCTATTTATTGTCACCCGAACTACATCCCACGAGCAATAAATTAGCGAAATTATTTTTTAGATTTCTAATTATTGCTTCAACATGAGCAGCAGCCGCGCAGTAATTTGATTCTATATTGTGCACCATCAATCTAGCAAAAGAATTTGTGCTACCTGCCAGGAAATGGTAGCAATTTTCTCGCTTTCACTTATCAAAAGCCTCGGGCGCGTGTCATCACCTTCTTTTCCGCGACCGAGCACACCGGCATTCCTTCGCTGCGCCTGGCGACCCATTCGAGTGAAACACAATTACACAAGTTCGCAGTTCTTACGAACTTTCGTCGGTACGGTGCGATCTCGAAGAGAAGCGTTTCGGTTTGATTTATCACCACGCTTGACGCATGCTGGTGCGGAATGTGGTATCGGGATTGTCAAACGGAAAGCTGTGGAAATCCCGCATGGATCACGAAGAGGTGGCAATATAGGCGAGAGCGACATAATTTAGTGCGCTTTATGGGGCGCACATTTTCCCACCGAACACGATGCGTTAGTCATAAATGCGCCGAACACTGGGCTCTCTGGCGTCGAGTCGAGGGCCTGGAGGAAAGATAAATAAATGAATCAGATCCGCATTTATTTATAGTGTGCCCTGGATGTTAATTATTTCATTATTCTGCAAACCCAATAACAATAACACGGCTGCAGCAAACATTTCGCTCGCCTTGCCGGGTCGTATCTTGCTTGGCCGTCTTCGCTGCGGTGGTTGGTCTCGTCGTTCCCAATCGACCTCTTCGATTGTTGCCGGACCTGGAATCCGGGCATGTAGTATTATGACGTGACTGAAGAAAATTTATCGTTTCAATTAATTTCACTAAAAGAGATCATCTGGACGCAATAAAAATTCCTCACCTCCCCTGCTGTTTGGGGTTGATACACACACTCACGCACGTACACACACAAACACATACACTCATTCCAACCCGCACTTGGGGGGGGGGGGGGGGGGGTGGATCTCTATCACATGTCTGGTCATAGTAAATCAGTGCCGTGCCCTATTTTCCCCACCCGGGGAAAACGTAAGCGTTTGTTTTCATTTTCGATTTCCCAAGAAAACCACCTCAATCGGCAGACACCCGCTTTTTCTTTTCCTCTCTGCCCAGTTGATCGACTTCACGTGGCCGGCAAACAGCAACGTGGACCGAGTTTCAAACAATTTGAACGAAAGGCAATTACCACGATCAAACGGTGACCCCACCGCCCTCGCATCGAACAATCCAATTCCCCGCAACACACGCGAGCACCAGGACGACTGCACGAGGACGAGTAACAATCAAATTAACAAATGCTTTTAAGTCATTAATTTATTTAAATTTATTTATTCCTCCATAACGAAGTGTAAATTGAGACTGCAGCGCTGCCGGAGCCTCGCACTACGGTCACACGGACACGGTTCCGACGGAGTCACCACAGACCGACGACGATGACAACGGCGAATGAGCATCGCCCACCCGGCGCCACCCATCTGCCTCCCATAGGATTGCTTGCCCCCACCCCACCCCCGCCTTCCTGATTTTCCCCACCGAAGAGCGAGTCGGTCCGTCATCTGTCCAAATTGAACGTTGTGATCTTGTCTAAGCAAACAATCATCGCATAAATATCCATTTCATTATGATTGCTTTCGCAATCGATGATGATGTTCCCGTCTGCCCCCTCGGTGGGTGTGGGCGTGGGTGAAACGCAGCGAGATGGGTGGGCTCGAACGGGTGGCCACTCGCCGATCGGCCGATAGCGGTCAATCCCGGGGACGCCGGATGCATTTACTTTGCCAGTGAAGTGTACACAGCGCACGCCGCTTTGTGCATCCCGTGCCGTGTGCCGACTTTTGCCCCGGTCAGTCGTGTCGGTATCTGCTCGCCCTTTTGTTTATCCACGCATCCTTCCACACTCGCGCACACACACACGCACACACCCGCTGCGCTAGGATACCGACCAAGATGCTGTCCGGCCGATATTCGATTCCGATAGGCGTCCGGCGCTTTGTCAAACGTAACCAGATATTGTGCTGCATTAGCTCCATTTGTTTTGTATAAATGCATTTCGATTTCGTCCGGTTTTTGATGCATTGTATTGTTGTGGTGTGTTTTGTTATCCGCCCGTTGCTCGGCGTCTCCTGGCACCCTTCCGCGCCCTCCGTGGCTGGTTTTATTATGAAAGAAAATAAAAATATATCATCCCCGCATAGTTACAACATGGGCTGATGAGGGTTAGTCGTGTATCGCGTGGGGATAGTATTTGCACAAATAATGAACCATGCAAACAATGCAGTGATATACTAGTCGTGTCCATCATCCTTCTACGTCCTGCGTGAATCTTCCTACATGCCACTTTCCACCCCCCCCCCCTCCTCCTCCCGCGGGCATGCCGCCCAACATATGTCGCTCCGGGCAGCGAGTATGCTCGGTGTTCGATGTTTCATCCATCTGCTGACCACGAGCCGCAAGGATTCCAAAGAAGATGCCAGCACCCAATACACGACAGGGCCGTCCGTTCGATAGGACAACCTATGTGCCTACTGCTACCGCCACACCGCCCCTCGGCCTCTTGACTTTAGGGATGCCAGATTAGGTTCGTTGTAAGTCTGCAGCCAGCAACATCCGTCCCGGGAGGTATCCGTTTTCGTCTTCGGCTTCACCCTTTTCCTTCATTAAATTTCGCTTTGCGCTAAGATATTATGCATATTTCACGGATACGTCAATAATATAGCAGCAACTCGATCGGGATGCCGTCTTCTACCATAGCAACCATGCATGGCTTGGAAACCGTCTTCTCAAAACGCAGAAGAAAAAGTGTACGCATATCGTAGACGAAAGGATAACGATGGAACGAGATATCGATATACGCATGGCTAACGCAAGGGACGTGTACTATGTGAAGAAAACCACAATCCTACGTAAAGTTACCGGTAGTTTTCCTTTTGTTGCCTCGTCGGAAGAAGCCCCTTTTCTGAATGTGGCCGTTTGCGTGCGGTTTGATTACTCCACGGAAATCACTCTCCAAGAGCGCACTTTTACGAATGCGGTAGCACGCCATTAGTCCTCCGCCCTCCGCCCGACCCCAGGCCCCGGAAGACAAGGGAGTTTTACGTACCTGCTCCTTTTCAACAGGCAGGAGCAGCCGGGCTGGGATGCTGGTGCAATTCAAGATCATTCATATTTTATTAAAAACGGAGTCGACATGAAACACGCTGGTAGCGAAAACCTACCGAAAAACTAATTAAACAGGCAAAACGGGACTTAAAAATGAGGGAGAATTTAAATGTATCATTTAGGCGTTTCATAAACGAAACCAAGCGGGCAACCCTTTGCTTCAATTTTACATGATGTGAAGAGGCGCCGGTTAAGTTACTGCTAGATGCGGCCTGGTTGTAACTGGAGTGTTGAATGCAAACCGAGCTGGCTTCATCTGCAGGTCGCTTCTTTCCCTTATTTATATCTGTGCCAGCGCTTGGAAAATCCGCTCATAGTCCCCTGCCCGTTGGTAGCAATTTTACTATTTGAGCCGGAGATCAAGTTTGTGCGCGCCCATCCAAGAGCATCGATGTGTTTACTGTTGCTCGGTTCAGTCTTAGGATGGTCAATCTTTGCATTTGCTTTCTCTCATTTTGCTTTCCTTCTTTTTTTTTTAACTGAAAAGGCGCGATCATAAATTACTATTACGATGCAAAATAGCGCTACTTTTAACTCAAAATTGCTCCAGCTCGGCTCGTGCTTGGTTAGATGATCGCCCTACATACATTATCTATTAACCACGTTAAATTACCCAAAACTGAAACAATAATTTCTGTCCGATGGACATGCAACGGCAGAACGGGGGCGATCAAACGGGCAAACTCAAGGTAATACCGTGTCGCTTGCGGTACCGTCCATAGCGTCGTGGACTGCCCCAAAATGATGGTCCATCATTTCGAATAGGCGCCAATGGTTTCAGTGTCCCGATTCGTTCTGTTTACGCCTAATCCGAGATCAAACAATCACAAAACTACAAAGCGAAGAGTCCAACCGGGGAATCCGGGCATTGAGCTCCTCGCCGGCGTCCGACGCCTCCTACAGCACCTCCTCGAGGTCAGCCATCGCCTTGGTCAGTACTGCCAACATCATCCGCGCGTTCTGGCCGCGTTTTCCACCCGCCAACAACAGGAGAAAAGTGGCATCACCCATTCGACACGAACCGTAGTGCGGGGTGTTCGAGCGCGTGCAAAGACGCAGAGCAAGAAGCAACGCGCTTTCATCCCAAGACGGTGATGGAGTGTGGTATGAGGGGGGGGGGGGGGGGGGAGGTTACTGTAAAAAACAGGCGCTCAACAAACATTCGAACGTTTCGCCCGATTCGCCATGTTACAGACAAATTGGTGTTTTTTATTCACTTATTTCACCCTTTTACTGTCATAATAAGGAAAAAAGTTCAATCATTATATGATATGCATAAATCATTATGTTGCGTTTCGCCTTTTGTCGCCGACACAATAGATAATAGACAATCGAACGAACGGGGCCCCGGCCAAAGAAAAGGGCCCCGTATACATTTCGGCACAGAAAGCATAGGAAAACGTCACGCGCACCCCCGATTGCTAGTGCTACAAACTGGCGGACCGCGAGCCGGGAAAAACGGCCTAATCATTTACTGATGTGTGTTGTTGCTGCACTCTCGTTCGCGTTTTACGCCCCGTTCCTTTTCAGCTTGTTTTTTTCTTTGTGTTCTTTCAATATAAATACGTTTTTTGTTGCTAGCTCTTCACACACATATTGTTGTGTTTACCTTATGAATCACTCTCGAGCTCCTCGAGGACTCCTCCGCCGACACCGTTCGATTCATTCATTCGATTTTCCACAATCATCATCGTGCCATGAACCCGTCTTGCGGCTCCGAAGCTTTTCTTGCTTTTTGATTCGACGGTCAATCGAAGGAAAACGGGCAGCCGGGCCGGTGCGGCGCAAGGCGCGAGCGGGCAGGACTTTG
This sequence comes from Anopheles atroparvus, assembly GCA_914969975.1. Lineage (NCBI taxonomy): Eukaryota > Metazoa > Arthropoda > Insecta > Diptera > Culicidae > Anopheles > Anopheles atroparvus. The sequence continues at coordinate 231,793 of CAJZCY010000003.1, read as the reverse complement.
AAAACCTAATCGGGGTACACCCTTCGCTGCAGAGTATGATGTTTTCGGCGTTAGTGTCGTTATGCTCCCGGTGCCGCCGTTTGCGTTAACGTTTGCGTTTGCCCTTACGCTCGCGGCCAACTTAACAGCCGAGTCATCCATCCACACATACCAAGAGATCGGTCCGATTCTAAAGGGACTCCGCCTTTATCTCTGTCGCGGTATGATAAAAGGCGCTTACTTTTAATGTATAACTAGTTTCTCGAAATTGCCGATGATGATCGCCTGTTTTGTTGTATTCCGAATGATTTGATTGATGTTTATTGTTGAATCAATTATATTATATCATTATTAATTTCATATGTATTTATTACGCACGCTGTCCGTGAGTGACAGTCTCTAGTTTGCCAGTGTGCCGTAATGACCTGTAATGGGTCTCCACTGCCGGGGAAAAAGCATCGCGCATAAAAAGGCATCAGAATGTGGCTGCACGGAGAAATGATACAGCTATTCTCACCTGCGCCCTCTCGAAATGTGAGATTCCAGCCGTGGGCAACACGGCCGCAGTTGCTCATAAGGCGCATTAGAGATTCCAATTTACAGTTCTACCGACATTCGGCAGCATCAAAGCGCAATGAAACAACACTTTTGGAGGGCGCAACATTATCCCCGACCCCGTTCGACCATTGATTGACATTTGATTATTCGGCTTTGCAAGAAGTGCAAAAGTTTTATCCCACCGATCGCAGTACCCCGCTCCACAAGCTGTAGGAAGAAGAAGCCAACCGACGTTGCTCCGTGGCTAACGAATAAAAGAACTTTGAATCCAACAAAGGCCTGGACTCAACTGGGGCCCAGGCTTGCGGCCCCTGGAAGCACCTAATGTAGACAAATATGCACTTAGTATATTGGATGTTCATCTTTTATGAACGACCCAATTTAAACCACAACGTTTTAGTATTTTTCGTCCTACGCCATGGCATGCTCCCACTCATCGGCAACATTTCGCCCATGCGCTACTGCCTCCGGAGACCTTATTCTATTGGCTGGAAACACATTAACCGAAACTGTTGAACACCTGACACAATAATGGCGGGGAAAGAAAAATTACGCCTACCGGAGCCAGGCGCAGGGAGCCGATGTTAATGTAATCTCACCAGGAATATTTAATTCCCACGAAAATATAAATTTAATAATTCTAGCACTTGTCATCCAGTCCGTTTGCAACGCAAGGCCAGATCGTGGCGAGGGGACGAGTGAAGGACTAAGATGGATAGACTGTCCCTGGTGTAGAATTTCGGAAACAAACGATTCACTCTGTCTGCCGTCACCTGCGTAAGCAGAATGTTCCCTCATCACCGATTCTGCCGCTGCAAGAATGGGGGCACATTTGTAATTTGATTTTTGTTCTTGGGCTCTCGTCAACGCCGCGGCTTTCAACCGGGACACGGTGTCGACATATTAATGGTCGCACGGAAACATTTATTTCAATTACTCACGCTTACGCGAATCCTATTCCGAGTTGGAAAACAGATAAACTCCAACTTCACTAAGTGTCTAAATGTCCCCGCTATCCCGTGGTATTTTCAAGTTCCGTTTCAAAATGTTTTCCAACACATCCGATTTCCGAGCAAGTTGATGTTGCTCTCCCGTTTCGTCCTAGTACGGACACGGTACACAAAAACTCTATGTTGAGCTTATCTTTTTATTATCAAACGTCCGCATCAGCGCTGAAGGGCACGAAAAAGCTGGGCTCGTGCAAACCAATACATCTACAACAGCAGGAGCGAGGAAAAATTCAATTGTAATTAAAGGAGTAGGACTTAATCTGAGTTAACTTACCGCCTTTGTACTTTCTAATGGGTGGCCGCGAATCCTTTTGAAGACGTCAAAAAGGAGATATTTTCAAAGTTCATTAAACTTTTCCGGAAGTAATTATATCTCATTTCAGGCAGAACAAAAATTCACAATCTCACCGCGCTTCCCTCCCACCGCTTGCGTTTTCCTGTACATTTTTCCAATTCCAGCTGTTAATCAAATACATTCATTAGTATCCTCTTTCATCATCATCTCCCTGCTTGCCTACCTGCTTGCCTACCACAGACGCGTCCGGGCCATTTCCGAGGCGATGGACGGAACCACGGTAGAGCTACGGGATGCGTGCCCCATTTCTCCTACCGTCCCAAGGAATTCCCAGTACCTTGGACCGACCAATGGAAATGAACAGCATTTTATTTTCCCAATTTAAAAACATTGCGGCGCAACAAGATCGGTTGATTGATTTGAAACAGACCGACAAAATGCGAACTTATACATACAGCTCCACGGGGCAAGGAGTCAGATGACCAGGGACTGAGCCAGCCAGCCCGTCAATTGAGTCGAACGAGGTACCTTTTATCCTTAGCCGAAAGGAATGCAGAGCTGGAGGCACACTGTGCGGCTGCGAGCGCAAGTTACAAGAAAACAATTTTAATATTTGTATCATCGCGGCCATATCCAGCCCTTCTTCTTTGTTGTGTGTTTTTGATCTGCAGCATTTTTTTTTTTTTTTATTCGTCCACCCTCTCTCAGCCCGTGCATAGTCCGGCAGAACGGTTTCGATTCCCTTTCGCCCTTTATCTCGATTTTGTTCGGGTTCTTTTCCTATGCCTCCTCCATTTCTACGCAATTCCTAAGCCACAGGGAAGATCGAGCGCACACACCCTCACCGTAAGTCCGCAAATAATACCAGAAAATGCTCTTACGGATGAAAAAAGCCAGTCGGACGTGTAATATGGTATATGAAATTGTCTCGTTTATGATTGTTTGCGCTGGAGCGACAGGGAAAAATCATTTCCCCGCCCAGCGCAGCAGCAGAGAAAAATGCGAGTGCAGGCCACCCGCACGGTGGAATCGGCCCAAAATCAGCATACACGGCTACCGTACTTATGCATCGGAGTACGCCCGGGCTGATAATAAAAAAATATTAGTTTTATCGAGAGCCCCCCGAGCCTGCACCCGAAAGAAAGCTGGGAAAGAAAAACACCCACATTTGAGGCCACTTTTATCATTACATTTCTTATTATTTTCCTATTATTCTTCGCATAACTTTTTCCTCCCGAGTCAGGCCGCTGCCTTGGCTCGATGGTTTCGGAACGGTGGAGTAGCGAGGGGGAAGGATAGTAGGAATGGGTGTAGTGCGATCGAAATCAAATTTTTCCAGCCAGGACGAAAGGCTGCCTCTGGCAAAGGGCTTTTCGATTTTGGCGCTCTCGAAAGAATGAAATATCTCCCGATCGCCAGTATCCCGCTTCTAACTTCCTTTCCGCCGTCTTCTCAGCTCCCGTAGCGATGCCTCAGCCGGAGAGACGGAGAAGCGGAAATTTTCTTCACCTCATCGACTTTTTATGGATATTCATTTTTTTTTCTTCCTTGTGCTTTCCTTCGCCATCGAGTACCGAACAGTGGGGTCGGTAGGTTTATCTACTGGGAAGCTAGGACAAGGACCGAGCAAAGCCGCCGTGTTTTATCTCGGAGCAACCCTATTCGAACAAGGCGGGAAACCTGGTCGTGTATGACACATTTGGAACATTCACAGTAGCGTATCATGCTGGAAAATGGTACGAGCTGAGCGCGAGGCGCAATACCCGTTTATCTTGTTTCTATTTTTCGACGCACAAATTAACAACATTGCGTACCCTTTTGCGCTTCGAAAGTTGACAGTTCGCTTCGGACTGAATGGTTGCTGGTTTAATGCACGCCACCTCTAAAGGTAATTGTTTGTCTAGCCGAGGCTACCTGCATACTCAACAAGTGTGTGTCTCCGCGTTTGCACCCATCCATCCCTCACCAGTCCTCGCCGGGGAACCGCACCCTTTGTGGCGTACAGCCGCAATGGGAAAACCGAACACATTTGGCCGGGCTCCGGGAAAAGGGGGCTTTTTCGCAAAACCTCGAATCAAAAAGGCAAACGAAATAAATATTGAAAGCGGAACTGACGAGGGATAAATGTTGTGTGAACTTCCCCCAACCTCTCCCACGCGCAACCTTCTACCTGCCTTTCGACCCGTCAGCGCCCTCGAGCGCGTTCGCGCCGTGATGCTTCCGATTGAATTTTATTGCCTTTAAATTAATTGTGCGTACTTAGGGTAGCGGACATAGGCACACATGCACGCACTCCTTCCCACTCTCTCGCTCGACCTCTCTTCGTCGTTGTCCGTTCCTCTCGGCACACTCAAGCACATATGCTATGGTTTTCGTCCGGAAATGGGCACCGGAAAGGGAGCGAGTGATGTAAGAAATTAAATGACTCCAGTGTTGGCTGGGATCAGCGCGATTCGATTCGATTCGATTCGGTGCCGGTCGGCTTGGGACAGACCGGAACCTAGCACCCTGCCACACGGCTAAGCCTGTGTGAGATTGATTGCGAATCACAAACACAATTCATCAATCTGCCTCTCTCCCCTGGGTCGACGGACACCGGACAACGGGACGCGCCCGATCGATCGATCCTAATTTGCCTCTTCGACTCTTATCCGCCAGCGAGGTCCTACGAACGAACGGAAGGCAGAAGACATAATCCCGAACCGCTACACAGACCGCCCTCCTCGATGATGCGCCCTCTTCCTAGGACGCACCGTCTTCCGCGCCCAGGGTCTCGGAGAGACACACGAAATAAAGGAATCTCCGGACGCAACGCGTATGTTTTCGAATGATTTATCCAAACCCGATGAGACATGCAAAGTTCTGAGCATTGCTAAAAACAACACTGCACTCTCGCCGGCCGGACCAGCTGCAAAACATAAAAATCGCGTGTAAACATTAGCAATCGTGGCCGCCAGTAAGTGGACGTGGTGGGGAGCGACGCATATGAGCATATAACTCGCAATCGGAATCCGCAAGTCGAGCGGCGTTGCACCGATGTATTTCGCGTTGCATGTTGGCCGATACACGCACGGCTCGATCGATGCAACGGAACAAACGAACGCACGGGAAGTGGAAAGATCAACTTTTTCCGGCTGGTTTTAACATTTTAACTGCGTGCAAACACCCACACCCCGGCCATCCGCACCACCACCATGCCCAGTGGGCGTCGATTTCCCTTCAATTTCGTGCACCTCCAGCCCCCTCCGGTTGTACCATGAGGTGTGTATGTGTGTGTGTCTGCGTGCGCGCGTGTGTGTGTGTGTGTGTGTGTGTGTGGAATCAAAGGAACACATCGATTAAAAATGCAGTTTTAATGCACCGTATCTTTCTTCGTCTCGCACAGTCCGGTGGCTGGTGGCAGGCAAGTCCCTTAAATGTTCATTTCCTACCATCAATTTGCCATATGACACCGAAAGTGCACAGCCAATCTTTATTGCATGCAGCCCAGCAAAAGGCGTTAAATAAACGGCAAACAACGGCCATGACGGCACACAGGTCTAGTGCTGGTACAGCCCCTCTTCCCGCTAGCCCCGATCCTAGATAGTAGCAAGCGCAAGTGCACTTTTCCACCCCGCCACTGAGAGAGCCGCTGTCCCACTTCGATGGATCGATGGCAATTATTCCCATCTGCATACTAATTGCACACGCCTCGCAACAACCTCATGCCCCCTGATTGGCCCCGTGGCCTTCTAAAACACCGTCCCCCGGCTCTCCTCTTTTTGCATCTTGTTGCTCCGGTCTCGCCAGTTAGCCAAATTTTGCACATTATCCTAGCATATGTTTCATAGATAATTCATAGGGCTGCCGGATTCATACGTTCAGAACCTGGTCAGGAAAAATCTAAAATGTTTCTAGTTCCTAGTGTTCTCCCATATCTGCTCGGTGGCTAGTAGTCCTAGTGCTAAAGTGCGCTGATCGTACTCCTTGCACTCTCTTGCACAAAGAATGCATCCGGTCCCTGGGTCACGCTGTCCATCTGCGTCGCTGCCTGTCGCGACATCGGGAAAGAAGCTCTGGGGATGGGTGAAACACTAAAGAAAACTGCATCATGGTGCAACCCCCCTTTTTAGTTGCCTATAATTTTAAATTGTAAATTTCAGTTTTCTTTCGCCGTGTACCCGGAGAGTATATGTGTTTCGTCCCAAACATGTCGACAGTTAACTAGCTAGTTTCCTTTCCTTGCAGGTGCATGGTTGACAAAATAAGCTTAGCTAGTCATATTCAAAGAGTGAAGTATGTGAAGTTTAGCTAATCATATTCAAGTATGAAACCCTTGGCGTGGCATCGGGGAGTGTGCGTGGAAATGAGAAAAAGAGAATGAATGAAGGAGAGGTGAAATAGAGAGAGGATAATTATAATAATTACACGAACATAGCACCGGTGCTGCGTTAAATATATTTATGCTTCATTCTCCGCCGCACCGGTGCAACTCTTGCCTTTTTACGCATTGTTGACAATCGATTGGCTCCGATTGACGCTCGATATGTTTCATTTACCACGTGCGTGTCCGTGTGTGTGCATGAATGTGTATGTATGTGGACGACCCACAGGGGGACGAGTACAGCAAGCGATCGTTCGGTACGATCATGGATCATTATGCATTCATTTCGTATATTATATGAGTCGTTTGTGCGCGAGGGCAGAGTCGCCATTTTTGCAAGTAAAATGCAAAACCGCCCGACGAAAGACGAGACATTTATTTGATAAATTGGTTTTTTATTGTAATAAAAAACAAGAAAGGAAACATACCCATAATTATACACTTGGTCGGCTTCGGCTACGGCCGCGAACGAGTCCGGAGGCCCGCAAACATTCCGGCCAAACGGTGCCGGACTGCTGGAAAATGCTCGGCCACTTGTCTTGGCAAGTCACTGCGAACCGGGAGCATAAATTGTAAAAACTAATTATCGACTTACCTCTTTCTGAAGTTGCAATACTTTTATTAATTATCATTATAAATGATCGATTAAACGCCACGGTTATTTGCATTTTAAAGACGTGATTTTCCCTCCGGTGCTGCCATTGCATTTTGCTCGGAACGAGATCATCCAGCGCGCTAGGCGGCATACTTGCATGCTCAAAACCACCCGACACCTTTCGGACGCGGGCCTCAGCCAGTCAGGCCTACCGAATGATTGGAAGCAGCATTGGAAGAAACATCATCCGTGGTGTAAAAACGGATGCGCAACCGCCACCACTTTCTGAGCGACGTCCTCATCCCGGCAACGGAGGCCAGCGGAACGCAAAAGGCTAGCACTAGGGCCTTCTCGAGCCTGAGCCTTCCAGGTAAGTTTATTGAACCGTCGTACTTAAACTCGCCGACCCCGACACATATATGCTCGCCCGGGCCAATGATTATTAAACTGCCGACGTTAATGTATATTACTTTCGGAATATCGCTTTGCCGAGGCCGCAATGTTAAATCAATTTTGTAGCATTTTGTATTTCCTCCCGCTCTGAGCAGCGCCCGGCAGCCCGGTTTATTGCCGTCGACTTCGATCGCTTTTTGCCGTTTTTCTGCACGGCTTTTCGGCTGCTACCCGCAAAAACGAATCACTCTTCTGCAACAATGAAGTACATGTACGTTTACTTCAGCTTTCTCGTCCGATGATCCGTAGTCGTGTTTAGCCGAGAGTTCAACGGTTTCCAGCCAAATTGCGTGAGATCTACGTTGTCATTGATGTCAAGACGATTGCTAGGTGTTTTTATCTTTCACTGCCAGGATCTTCAGATTCTAGGGAAACAAAAGCTCTTATATCGGATACATGGGCCACCATTTTCGAACACCTCTGCAGCTTACACAACATTTAAAATAGGCGCACACTGCACAGCTACGACTCATGGCTTGAAATACTCATCACATCCCTGCAATCTCCGATGCAACTAACAGACGCGCCAGACTAGTTGCTCGCTGCAATCCTTTGAATAAGAAATGAGCGCTTTATCGTGTGATGACATAAGATGATGAATTACAAACATTGGCAGTTTGAATGGGGGTTCTCCAGAGCAAAAAGGAAGATCCTTAGAAGTTTCCCCGCCTGAACAAACTAGGAGGAATCTGCTAAACGACTTTCCGTGACCATTCCGTTTCGTTTGATGTTTCGTTATCGGTAGAATAGCTGTTAATTTCAACCGAATTCAATGGCTCAGGTGATAACTGCTGGCACTTGTCGAATGCAATCCAGTTGCACAATTCCCATTCGCTTTTCTAAGAATATCGTACACCGGAGGACGATAGCCATCGTTGTCATACATCGATGCCATAATGTTTGCGACAGTGTGATAAATGATGAAGCCCTGAGATCAAAGTCATCGCACTTCAGCAAACGAGTACATGCAAGCAAAGGGTTTCTCCATGCTAAGTGGTTTTATAAGGATTTTGTTATTTCGTTGGTGAACTGCGATAATGCTCGTTTGTCTGAAATTTTCCCTCGCTAGCCTTTTTCTACCATTAACCATTGGAAATGTTAACATGAAAGTAATATTTATCGCTGTATTCGACTCAAAATACTGCGTAACATACGACTTTTTTGTTCGATACAAATCCCACAGTTGGGAGCACTTTTACATTTATATCCTCATTTACTCATCATTAAATTTGCGTACCATACGAATAAGTAAGTAATATTGAAAATTATAAATATCACTCCAGCTGTTTGGTAATTAAAAAAACACAACAATTTATTTCGATGGCTAATTAACTGAATGTGCATATTCGCTTTCCCATTACGCTCTAAAATCACTTGTGCAAGACAACAGCATTGCCATTACTCTCTGCAAAACTTTGACAAAAAAAAAAAACAAAATACTTTTCCGTTCTCAAAGGAATTTTCTTTCCTGGCAATTTCTTCATTTGAACACAGTTCACACACTTCGAAAATAGTTAGATACACTTCATTGCTGCACTTTTTGTCAACAAGAAATAGCCCAAATGGTTAAAAACAAGCAGGACCAGCTTCCTTTCTATCCACTGCAGGAAACCAAAGCCATTGTATTTGTTGTTTCTTATTTCAGCAACCATTTATATTTTATACTTCACTTAGGATTACAAGGTGAATTTAAAATTAAAGAAAAACAGGTGGATTATTCTTGGATCTTGATACTCCCGAGCCAGTGCGACCGAGCTCAGATTGTGTACATACATTATCCAGACCATCTTCAACATGTACATTACGGTATGTCTTAGCGCAGCCAAAGTCCTGGACACTAGCGTCGAGTGCAGTTGCATGTTATTAGTACATTATGTTTCGCGCTGGCACGACCAATGTATGAGAATTGGTCCAACCGAGAGCGGGCGCGTCGGTTTGTTTACTTATAGCCAAGCTTCGGCAAACTTCGTGCCCTGCCAAGGGTCTGTATCGGCATGCGCCGGGTATAGGCGGAGTCAATTCTCCAATCCAACACTCCGAGCTTGCAATTTCGAGATCGGTGGCAATAGGATAGATTCTAGTTTGTTTTTCTTCTGCGTATAAACGCGCTGACAAGTGCCGCTTTCTTTTCCTTTTTTTACCTCAAATAAAAGTGCATACAATTTCGTCTTGCCGCTTCTGCAGAACGCGAGCGTTGGAATTCGCGACAAAAAAAAAGGTTATATACAAAAGCAGCTATTGCACTATACCCAAAAATTTTGTTCCTTGGTGACGACTGCTGCTGGCTTATATGCCATAAATTGCGACTTGTATTCTGTTCTTGATTATTCCTTTTGTTCAAAATTCATCCTTCCCAGCGAAATGATCAGAAATTCCAACATCTACGGTATGCATGAAGCCCAACGCGAATGTCATGTCTTCGTTTTTAGAATATTCATATACCTACATAGAATAAAAATCCGCCGTGTTTCGAACAGTGAATCTACACCGTAGAATAAATCAACTATGTTAATTTATCTGGCCACAAGTGCTTCGTTATTCAAGAGCTATGGTTTAAGAACACAGTTTGATCTCAGGACGATCGAAATATTATTACAACGAGCTATATCCCCTACAATTTCGAACGTTGCACGCATTAACCAGACGAAAGATCGGAGCATGTCAAATACTTCGCAAAATTAAATGTGTAGACTTAATTAATATGTAGTATTAAACAATTCCAATTGCTGAGTGGACTAACTTCCAATTTATGGACATGTGCATTAGCGTATTGGTTCTCACTATTACACTATTAAAGGATGTTGGATATATTTAAATTTACATTGGAGTAATATAATGCAGGAAATTTTTTCGTCTTCTTTTGTATCTCCCTTCTTTACAATACATTTTTACTAAATCGTGATTCGATTTGGTTCTTTGCTAACAGTCAATTTGAATCCCCTAAACATATTCGCCACATCCTTGAACATTTATATTCACCATACCGCTCTCTCTCTTTAATCACTCGAGGCACCCTATGATATATTGTGAGTGTATGCAATAGTGATGGAAAATTACGATTTTTTCGACGATCCGGAACTTGGTCCCTTCTGAAATAAACCAGAATAACTTACTCAGTTAACTGATTGGTAACGAAATGCGGTTAAACAATTGTTTTAAAAATTGGACATACTTATTGAATTCTATTATTGCAAAAAACTATGTTTCCGTTTACCAAAGTTTCATCAAAATACCTGTAAATCAGGGTCATCTGGTTTGCCATTTCTGTAAACTATTCACTAATTCCATTCCAAGGAACGATGTGACGCGTTGGATACTCCACTGTCTGTCGATCGCCTCTAGGTAATGACTGCCGAATTAAAACTGTTTGGTACAAAAATGTCGCTTGAGGCGAGGGAAATCCTCAATCATTTAAACCATTTAGGATATCGTAACGTAAGTGCAGAGCAACTGAAAGAATTTCAAAAAGGTAGGAAGGAGCTTATCAAACCTTTAGCGCTAACCAATCTTAATAACTTTAATCTGCGTCGATAGATTTGAGAAAGCTCATCAAGTTCGATACGCGACTGACCACGTCGGAAGATCAAAAACACAGTGACGCGAACACACCACCGGAGACCGTGTTTGAGCGGCTGCACTCCGAAAAAACGGTCAGCTATCAGGCCAAAGTTGCTCAAACGAATAAAAAAGGATCGCTATCCGGTATCTCGGATAAGGAAAACCATCCAGCACCTAAGCTCGCACCACACACAAACAACAACAAACCAAACAAAATGTGTAAGTATTAATGTATGTAGAATATCAACATGTCATGTCGTTCGAATTCTTTGCTAAAAAACATCTTCTTTTGTAGGGATCAGACCAAAGAGCAGCCAAAGTGCAAGGCGAGGAGATCCTGTGGCATTATATCATGCGTATCAAAAGGATTGGAATAGATTCAAACAGAAACTACCCGGCGAGAACAACCATTCTGAGCTAAGATGGAAGATTAGGACCAAGCTGTTGGGGGAATGATACGCATGGTGGTTCTTAACATTAAGAAAACATGACAATTATACATTATTATTCTGTACTAGAAAAAAAAAAAATGTTCTTTCCTCTTTATTTATCGTTCCTAAATTTTGACATTAAGGCGCGAGCATCATTACGATTTATATGTTCCAACAGTTTCCGTTCAATGTCCTTAATAGCACTTTCCGTTAAAACAAGTGTATTGTGTTTCAACATGGAATATACATTCAGGCCGAATACCGGCATTAAATTGAAGTGATGGATGGTTTCGGTGCTAAGAGATATATTCTTTGGAAGAATATCCGACGCGTCGACGAACAAAACCGAAGGACCCCAGAGTCGTGCCTGAACCAAATCTCTCAAATACTGGGGATCATCTGTAGGGATTTCCAAATCCTTCACTATGTGTAAATCATCTTGCGCTAGTTTAATCGACAATGTCGATACTAGTCCGAGCACCCTGTTATAAAAGGGCAGCATGTAGAAGTGTGTCGTCGGCGATCTTGGTCCGTGAGCAACCCCACCACCCTTCCACAGCGGGGATCTAATAGAGCCATGTCGCGCCCTACCTAGGCCTTTCTGGGGCCAAGGTTTTCTTCCTCCTCCACGCACTTCATTTCGCGTCTTGCTATGGGCGAAGCTCACAAATCTATACTTCCTTTGCCACTCGATGTTTTGGTGGACAATATCTATCCGAGGAGCAGCACCAAATACTGCGTTGTTCAGCTCTATGATCCCGACCTTTTTCTCTTCCACCGTATTCATGTTCTCCAGCCATGCTTCTCGAGGCGAACGCCATTCCGTCAGCACTTTTGGAAGGGAACTCGCAATCGAACTAAATTTGGAAATGTTTTTGAACACTGGGCCATTAAATGAACTTATGATTTTCAACATCTTTTAGCAATATATTTCGTAACAACCGGCGCTGCTTCCAACAATATGCATGGCCCTGATAGACGTAAACAGCTGTAACCCCCAATCTGTCATTTTAAGGCCTAGTAGGCGATTGCTCTCGAAGATCGTTTTTGCTACTAGATTAAGGAACTGAGCATGAGCTTCGGACTTCAGTTTGTCAATCCGTCGGTCAAGCTGTCCAACTGCTTCTACAACGGGAATTAAACGCGCTGCGAAGGGGATTATTAATTGTCTTAGATACTATGTGAACTTTCGTAAGATTCACAATTTTCTCTGGTGTGTTTCACAACTTGAGAACCTTTCCATGGCTGGGTTCGTTGATTGAAGAGCATTGGTGCCGCTTTGACTTTATGAAAAGTTCCACTTTCGGAACCTGGTTCCCAAAAAAACTTACACTAGCGACAATCTAAACGGTTGGTTTCAGAATTTCAATCATCTGCAGCAGTTACTTCTGAGCAATCACGGTGCCGAGACGTGCCATCTGGACTGAAACAATCGAGCGTAATGCAACAGTCCTGTATTTAGCGCTTGGATCACATCAGTGAAACAAGTGTTTTCTTGTTGAACGGTGTATGATTTAGCTAGAAGTTAGTTTCCCACTTCGCCTCATGCAGCATCCCCGTTCACATGGTGTGTGCAGTATAAACTGATGACTTTGTACAAACCGACGAACGCATATTACGCCATTTTTACATTTTGCCTCCAATTCGACGAACTGCTACTCCGAAGGTTATCGGACGATTTGTTCTGATAGTGAACCGTACAATTGAAGAAAGTGCTGAATATTAAAGTGAAAAATGCATTCAACACGGGCACCGGCAATGAATAACGTTTCGATTACAGATACCAGTGGTCAGCTTGTGTCCGAAAAAAAGGATTGTTGCGATAGTGCGAACACTGACTCGGGATTCCTTTCGGGGCATAACCTCAATACGTCTGGAATCATTTCATCAAGTGAAACGTTTCCGGAACCTGACCTTCCTCGGAGCGGTACTGGCGCTACTGCACCAGCTCCGATTGTTAAGCAAAGCTGCGCAACCCATCCCGATACGGATTCTGGAATGATACCGGATGCGGAAATCGATTCTAGCAACTATGGTATAATCGATATTTGTGAACGTTTCGACAGGCTAATGAAGCGAGATTGGATGAAATGCTATCAGCAAGATGAGTTGGGTGAAACGTAAGTTTTTCACTTCCAGAATGGTTCAGAAATACTGTCAATAACAGCATACATTACTCATTTATTTTGCAGCTCGCTTCACTTGGCGGTGTACGAGGGCAACCATGAATTTATCTCGCGGCTAACAGCTAATGTTCCCCGGCAGTTTCTTAACATCCAGAACGATTGCGCGCAGACGGCACTGCATTTGGCAGTTCTGATGGATCAACCGAGAATTGTGCGACAGCTGTTGCAAGCCGGCACGAACCAAACGATCCGAGATGCTAACGGAAACACGGCCCTCCATCTTGCCTGTGGCCATGGAAAGGTTGCTTCTGCCAAAGAACTGCTGACTCCACTTAATTCTGCAGAATTGCAACAGGGTATAGCTAATGTCTCGCAGGATCTGGAGCTATGGAATTACGATGGTGAGTAAGCCTAGTAGTCTTAAGATCAAGATGTTTTGGATAGAAACATAAACGCGTGATTATGTAGCCGATGGCGTCATGCTAATAGAGGCGAATGAATGAATTCATCCGTCGCATGCATCATCAATCTTGAACCAGGGACGCGATATTTTCCAATCCCATTTATGGTAAAAGCGCGTCCGTTTAAAAATATCGCGGATGGTTGGTTGTGTCCGAACGAGATGCCTGCGAATATGTAGCAGAAATAGACAGGGTCCACAAGTATAGGTGTTCTAATTATAAAAAGTCGCCTCTAAAATTAGCGACCAATGCGCTTGATCTTACCCACTGCGCAAGATCGTGATTTTTTTGCCGTGTAAAAGTCTACCGTTTCCATCGGAATGTATGTGAATCACGAAACTATGCATTTGGGAATACGTCGGACGGCGAAATAAACCAAACCACCTAAATCGCGAATTTGAGTGTGTCTTCGTTTGCACAGTATGGACTCATAAACGGTTGGAAAACCCAACTTTCTACGCCGCAAAGTGTGTTTCCCACAATCACTGAAATCCCGGTCCCCGACCCATTTGCCAAGGCTGGGAAATACACAGTGTCTGAGCACGCTCTTGAATTGTAATCGCAGCTGAACGAACGCTATGTATTGGGTTTTTCCCAATATTTTTGTAAAACGTCATAAGCGCGTGCACCACCACACAGAGCGACCAATCGGTTGGAGGGGGCAGCCAGTACATGGGCTCGTGGTGGTGTTTGTTGCGCTATTTATAGGTATTGGTTGAGCATGGTCGCGTGCTTCGCGGCCGCGTAGGCATTTTTACATGTTCTATCCACCTGCGAGCAAAAACATTGATCAATCTCTGCTACCTTTGCATCACTGTCGTTTTCCCCTTGTGTGCCTTTTTTCCCAGTGATATACGCAAAGTATTCGAGAGTCAAAGTCATACTACCAAGTTTCACAAAAAAAAAATAAAATAAAAAAAACAAGAAAGCTCCCGGATTTAACCAACTCCAGGCTGATTTCACGACTGTCGGCAAAACCCGCCCTAAGGCAAGCGGGCTCGAAATTTACGAGCAGGTTTTACTTCATCTCGCGAGAATCGGGAATTCCACAGAATGCGGTTTAAACGTTTTTTTTTCACTATCTCAAGCCCCCCTGTAACACGACATCGTACACTGCGGTACCTTCAAGTTCAAACGGTCCACTGACGGAGATCTGGAGTGCCTGTGTATTTTGTGAATCTGTTCCGATAACTATCCTTTCCGAGGGCGGGCTTATTCAGGTGTTTGTCGTCAACTGATTAAGTCTTTAATTTCCTTTTTTTTTTCTTTACAAGGTAAAACGTGTGTCCATCTGGCCGCCGAAGCTGGGAGCATTGATATTCTCCGGTATTTAATTGATGCGGGGGCTGACATTAATTCAAAGGTAAATAAATTGCTTTGGTTGAACAACTGTTGAACATGTTGTTCAGTTTATGCATGTTACATCTTCTAACTATGGTCTTGCAGGAAGGAAAATCCGGACTTTCTGCGCTGCACATCAGCATTGAGCGAGGCAATGAAGTGTTGGCCAATTTTCTTCTTGACGAATGTCCACGCATCAGTCTGGAAGCTGTTACGTATGCGGGATTGACAGCCTACCAGCTAGCCCTTATTCAGGACAAGCGTATCCTAGTAAACGACCTGACGAAGCGGGGAGCGGAACAAATTTCTGCCCCGGAGAGCGATATTGACTCCGACTCTGATGACGAACTGGTAAGCTAACAGGAACGACATAATACGTCGGCAAGCAGTAGGCAAAGGAATGATTGTTAAATAGACTTACGTACGGCTAGCTTGCTTGCAGAAAAAAATTATCCCAACTATACCTTTAAAATACTGATTTCGGTCCTTCCTTTAAATGAAATGAAAGTATGAGCATAACTTTTCGGATAATAGGAAGAAAAAGTGATATTGCTGGACACATTTGTTGTTAATTGGTTGTAAAAGCTTTAAAGTGTCCAACAGTTGTTTCAACAGTTGGGTTGATTGGATGCGTTGATGTATGTAAATGAAGTAGCAAAACTGTAATCGTACGGTGTGTGTTGTCATTGTCGCTATCTGTCGATTAACTACTACCTTTAAATTAAACGTAATCAGTTAAATCGCATTGGTGTGAACAACTTTCTTTGGTAGAGGTGGCTCTGTTTTAACAAAGCATATGATTTCACATTCCACAGATTAATAACTACTACGGAACGAATGCGTTCTCCGCAACTTTCCAGGGGCTGTCCGTGATTGATGTGTCGTAAAGCCACAGACCCTTGTCGTCCCCTAATGCCCACAACAACGCAAGTGAAGCACACGATCCGTTTGTACAGGAAACGGTAGTTCACGCAC
Organism: Anopheles atroparvus; assembly: GCA_914969975.1. Lineage (NCBI taxonomy): Eukaryota > Metazoa > Arthropoda > Insecta > Diptera > Culicidae > Anopheles > Anopheles atroparvus. Next base: position 215,648 of record CAJZCY010000003.1, on the reverse strand, counting down.
GGCAAATACACCGCACCGTCGATGCAAGATTAAAATAAAAACCCTCGACCAATACGCGTAACGAGTGCCTTAGGTTTATCGGAAAAGTGGAACGAAAACAATTATAGCATATAGCATACTGACTGTTAAGAAAGAAGGAAAAACTAATGTTGCTATAATATAATTTTGTAACAATTTAAACAAGAACATGCGAATCTTTTGTTTTACCTTCTGCCGTTTGTAGCCCATGAAAAATGTATGTTTTCCACCACTAAAATTACCGCCACTAGACCCATTTGCCATTAATTTAGCATAGTTTACATTATTTCCCGTACCAAATGTTAAAACATCATTGTATATTGAAATAGAGACTTGCTGTCTCACGTCAGGTCACTGAAAGGCATATTAGCTCACACACATCTACGTAATAATGAAAAATACAGCCGTTCGCAGTTGCTACCGTCGTTTGATCAACATATTTTGTCATTTGATCAACATTTATTGTCGTTTGCCCAACATTTACTGTCGTTTGATCAAACGTACCGTCATTTGAGCAAACTCTACTAGCTTCTTTGCAAGCACTACCGTCTTTTTGACAGATCCGCCTCTGCTTGAAAAGACGGTACTGCTTGCAAAGAAGCTAGTAGAGTTTGCGCAAACGACGGTACGCTTGATCAAACGACAGTAATTGTTGATCAAGTGACAATAAATGTTGATCAAACGACAAACTATGTTGATCAAACGACGGTAGAAACTGCGAACGGCTGTAAAACTCATAGGTGGGTTTAATTTAAGAGCAAACAGCGGAATAAATTTTAGTTTTTATCAACTGTGAAAATCCACGAAATTACAATTAGTCTCTTACCCTTGTAGATTGATCACATGTATTTTTCCGAATGAATTTACTTCAAACTTGATAAAAAAGGTAGTTTTTCTCGGACTGTATTCTTAATTAAAATTTGTCCCACACATCGGTTTTCGCTGAACACAAATATGGATCAAATCTTTTTTCATCTAACTCATGACACATGCTATTTTTTGGGCCAATAAATCGAAAAGATCCTTCCTCGATAAAGGTGAATTCGGCAAAACATTTGGTATCTGCCGAGTACAGTCATTAATTTAGTGACAGACGAATTTCGGCTTTATTAAAACAAAAAATCAAAAACTATTTGCCAACAATATATTATCGATAGTAAAATGATGCAGGTAACGGACGAATGCAAAAACAAAACAAAAGAAACTAACAAAACTAGACGATCCATGGTTGCGATGAGTGCTATACAACTAAATCCCCATTTTTTTTTTAAATATCATATTTGTTTTTTAAACATTGTTGTTAGTAGTAGTATTGATGGCACCCTAGATGAGAGTATGTCCCAGGCTAATCTCAAAGCGAACATAGTTGCAACATTACTTTCTAACATCGGCGCCGACACCGATGCCGGCGCAGCGTGCGTGTAACGGCAGTGGCAAAATTAAACCGTTGGCTCATCACGTCGTCGGATGTACTCGAAGTTTCCGCCCTGCTCTTACTTTGCTACGCCAGGGTTCGGGAGTTTCTCCCAGCTCGGCTCAATGCCCCAGATCTCCCGGGCGTACTCGGCGATGGTACGATCGCTTGAGAACTTGCCACTGGTGGCAATGTTGTTGATTGCCATCTCCAGCCACTTCGGTTGATCCTGGAGCAAAAAAGAACGATACGCATGAAAAAAAAGGATAAGTCGAATATCTAAAGCAAAACAGAGTGTCAATTCCCACCTGATAAACGGCCGAGACACGGTCCTGTGTTTTGATGTAGGACTCGAAGTCGGCGAACAGATAGTAGCGATCGTACTTCAGCAGTACGTTGGCCAGGTCCTGGAACTCGTGTGGATTTCCAGGACTGAAGAAACCGCCTTGAATCTGATCCACGCACTGCTTGATGTCCGGGTTGGAATTATAGTAATCGTAGGCGTTGTAGCCACGACACTTCAAGTCCTCTACCTCCTCGACTGTCATTCCAAAAATGAAAATGTTTTCATTACCCATTTCCTCGGCCATCTCAACGTTGGCTCCATCAAGCGTGCCGATAGTGAGACCTCCGTTCAGCTGGAATTTCATATTGCCCGTTCCGGATGCCTCCGTGCCGGCGGTCGAGATCTGCTCGGAAAGATCGGCGGCAGGCATGATCTTCTCCGCCAGTGTTACGCGATAGTTCTCAAGGAAGATCACCTTCAGTTTGTCACCGACGATCGGATCGTTGTTGACAACATTTCCGACCGCACAAATCAGCTTGATGATTTGCTTCGCGATGTAGTAACCCGGGGCTGCTTTGCCTCCGATCATGATCGTGCGCGGAGTGAAGTTGGCGGTGGGATCACGCTTGATGCGGTTGTACAAAGTGATGATGTGCAGGCAGTTTAGTAACTGGCGTTTATACTCGTGGATACGCTTCACCTGAATGTCGAAGATCGAAGCCGGGTTCACCTTCACGCCATAATCCTTCTCCAGCAGTTGCGCCAGCTTGAGCTTGTTTTCCTGCTTGACACGTGCAACGGCTCGCTGGAATGTGGGGTCCTTCGACCACTTCTTCAGCTGCTGTAGCTGGTCCAAATGGACGGGCCACTCGTCACCAATCTTTTCCGCAATCAAATCGGACAATCCCGGATTGCACAGCAGCAGCCAGCGGCGGGGCGTAATGCCGTTCGTTTTGTTCTGGAACTTTGCCGGCGTCATCTCAAAGAAGCTCTTGAAGATGTCCTTCTTGATGATCTCGGAGTGGATTGCAGCCACGCCGTTGACAGCGTGAGAGCCCACAATCGACAAGTTTGCCATGTTGATGCGCTTCTCGCCGTCCTCCTCAACCAGTGAAAGAGAGCGCATACGGCCAAAGTCGCCCGGGAAGCGCTTCTCAACTTCTTGTAAATGCAAAAAGTTTATATGATAAATAATATCCAAGTGACGCGGCAGGATCGACTGCAGCATCGACACAGGCCAACGTTCCAGTGCCTCCGGCAAGACGGTATGGTTGGTGTAGGCGCACGTGCGCACCACAATGTCCCAGGCCTTCTCCCAGCTAAGCTTTTCGTCGTCAATCAGGATGCGCATCAGCTCCGGGATTGCCAACGACGGGTGCGTGTCGTTGAGCTGGATCGCGACCTTGTTCGGGAAGTCATCGAACGACGTGCGGACCGCATCGCGTGATCCGAACTTCGAGGCCTTGTAGCGCCGCACTATATCCTGCAGCGTGGCAGCGCACATGAAGTATTCTTGCTTAAGGCGTAGCTCCTTACCCTCGAAGAAATTATCATTCGGGTAGAGCACGCGGGTGATATTCTCGGCTAGATTTCGATCCAGTACGGCCTGGATGTAATCACCATCATTGACTGTGGATAAACAGAGCGGTTAGCATCAAGGTAAGGTACCGATTTTGTTGTCTCATTTTTCCTTATGCAACTTATGGTACCTATTTTGCTGTCCCATTTTTTCTTATGCAACTAATGAGTCTTTGAAAAAGGCAAAGTATGCAGTGAAGTCACATGGAAACTGGACCCTAATCCCAACAAGAAATGCGACTACTTACAGAATTTCAGATTAAAATCAATCGGTGATTTGGCGGACCAGAGGCGCAGCGTGTTGACTACGTTGTTGGCATATCCAGGCACAGGATTGTCGTATGGCATGGCGAAAACCGTCTGCGTGTCCACCCACTTCTTCCCTTCAGGCGTATCGATTACACGGCCATAGAAATGAATCGGAATCATATATTCCGGGCGCGCCTTTTCCCAGGGATTGCCATAACGCAGCCAATCGTCCGGCTCCTCCACCTGCTCGCCATTGCGGATTTTTTGAGCAAAGATACCGTACTCGTAACGAAGTCCTAGAAAAAAAAAACAACATTCACCCAACGCTTACAGAAAGAATATGCGCGACTGGCATATGAAAATTAAAATGAATACCATATCCATAAGCAGGCATGCCAAGAGTAGCCATCGAATCCAGGAAACAGGCGGCCAAGCGACCCAATCCTCCGTTACCCAGGCCAGCATCCTCCTCCATCTCCTCCAGCTCCTCGATATCCAAACCGATCTGGTACATGGCTTCATCGCACGCCGTCTGGATGCCAAGGTTGATCATGGTGTTTTGCAGAGATCGACCCATGTAGTACTCCAAGGACAAATAGTACACGCGCTTTGATAATGGATTGAAAAAAAATTAAAAATATAATAATATCCTGCATTGGGTTCCGCAATCTCTGAAACGGCCACGTAAAGAGATGCGCCACTTGTGATCGCAAGTCACAATAATTAGGTCATTGTTATCGCCTGTAGCCGCCAACTGTGCCATCGATGCTTATCACCACGCAGCGGGAAGACTCCAGACGGATCAAAATAACCCATTATTATGTTTATTTTTACATCTCTTGTTCGAACAAGATAGAACGATCTATCAACAGTTTACCAATTTTGTTTTAAAATAAAAGATCATCAAGCAATCGCCATAATCAACAGTTTCCCTTGACGAGAGTAAAGTGCAACCGCCATGAGTGTGGCACCCGCGATCATCCATTTGGTCAGGCGTTATCGAAGAGGAAAATAGAATAATCTTTAGAATGTAAGAAAATTTAGAACACCCCCTTCTTTTAGCAGCTAGAGATCGTACATCGACCTCGTGATCACTTGATTGCTAACGGAGGTACATTTCCTGCGCCACCTTATCCTGCACCACCGCTCACTCGCAACGTTGCCGTTCTATTACTGGCATTGACAATTAGAGGTCAAATCGAGTTCATGGAGTACGGGGCCTCAATTGGGTACCAGATTACTAGGATCTTAGTGGTACTTAAAAACTGTCCTACCTTGGGGTCCTTTTCGTAGTAGTACTGCTGGGTTCGGATCCATCGCGAGACCAGATGATCCTTCACGGTGTGGGCTAGGGCGAAGTAATAGTCGCGCACGGTGGCCACATTTCTGTCCTTAACCAAAGTGTAGTGGAGGTGCCGATTGAAGTCCTTCTTGATGTCGTTCACATCCTCCAGCTGGGCTATGCCGCGCACACTGATCTGTTTCCTTTTATCCACATCCGACTGAGGCTTCGACATTTTTAAATTCTTAAAAGCACGAGGCGTGACTGAAGAAACTGAAGGCTGCTAGTGGAAAGCACTGGAGCACACTTTAGAATTGAAATCGACGAAGAGACAACGAGTGCAGCTAAGGTCCGCTCAACACCACTAGTGAACCGAGAATGGAGCTACACCGAATTGTTTCCCTACTACTTCGGTCACCTTGCGAAGGTCATTCATGCGCTGTGTGTTTTACTTTCAGCTGTCATCCCGGCGTTCACTAGCCACATCAATAGCCTAGCACGAACTTGTCGAAAGAGAATGTTTTTGACGAGCCAGCAAAAACAATGATCGAGCAGTTTGAAATCAAATATTTTCCTAACCGATTGCTTCATACGAAATAGACATACGAAAATGCCACGCAGCCAATGGTGTAGCTCGCTGCCTTTACTGATAAAAAAATACTCTTTTGATCAATCCAGAATGTATCACAGCTCAAACATAAATCAACTGGTCGATCAAGCATAACAAAGTTTCTCATTGCCCAATATCAGACAGTTTAAAGTTCGGTCATGTTTCGGTGCAGCCTGAGCAAGACTGGCCCTGCTAAAAGAAAACACACACACACACACACACACCAAATAAGATAGAAAGGTCCGGAGTTTTTATTTTCTAGCTATGGCAAAACATTAAGTATAATGCTGTAGTGATTATTACCAGTATATATTATCCATACTCAAAATTTTGCAATGTTGATTTGCCAATGTTCGTAAAGTGTACTTGAAGCATGTGCTGGCAAAATTCTACAAGGAGTGTTGTAAACTACAGCTAATATTACTACAATTCTTAGAAATGTCAACTTTTTCCTCATAAATCAAGACTCGCGGCGAAGGTTAAAAACCAACAAAACTAACGACGATATAACATACTCGCAAGACGTAATAAGGGTTTAAAAACAAAACATGCCATGCTTAGCCTTGGCAAAAAAGCATACGTAACGCGCAATTTCATTACAATCACACACAATTTCATATTATGTTATATTTTCTTCAGAGTGTAACACTAGTTCTGCCGATTAGAAAGGCGAACCACTTAATCTCAGTAACGACTTCCTTCGTGCGTTCACGTTTCTTGCTGCTATTGTTCGTTCGCTCAGTATTAAGATCTTATGATTTACTAGTGTATTAGGGTAAGGAAGCCAATGCACATTAAAATTTTGATTTGTATCTCTCATCGTTACGCTTTATGATGATTCAAAATAAGCGGGCTGAAATGAAAACTATGCGAAAAACTTCGAAAGCAAAAAAAAACAAACAACAGCAAATATTCGAATCTTAATAATATCCTCTTTAGCAATATTTTTCGCATCGATAGCTCTTTATGCCCTTAAAAATGTTGAATGCTTCTCCAAAGGTTTCCGTCACGCGAATCCGACATGTTATTATGTTCTTACTTAGTTTTTTCATTTTCCGTTTTCTTGCCCAACGGAACAGCGGCTTTAACCCTACAAAAACAAACAAGTTATTGACAGAGAACTTAAGAGAAAGTTTCTTCGTTTGGTCATATCTTACTTTTCTGTTATTTCCTGAATTTTGCTCCGGACGAGTTCTATATGAGTGTCGACCGATTGCTTATTATTTTCATATACTTTTGGCAAGGTGAACAATGCTACGTATCCTGAAATAGACATTATAAAAAAAACATTGTGTTAAAAGTTCACCATCGTCGCAAACAATTTACTTACCAATCATAACACAGGTGATGCCGTTGAAAATAGCTCCAACATATGTGAGCCAGTAAAGCAAAACGCCAAACTTAATCGAATCAACAAGATCCTCCACCAAAAACAGACGACGCAATCCGGTCAGCACTGAATTCACATGAGCCACCGCAACAGTAGCAAGTTGTTGGACTTTCTCCTGCGAAAGGGTGAGATCCATATCCAAATATTCCCTGGAAAAATGATATTTATACATTTCAAACATGCTTTTCCTATAAACAAATCATCACGCAATTATTACTTGAACGGATGGCCTTCGGACGTTTTCTGCACTGCTTGCAATACGTTCTTGTAGATCCTGAACGATATGGTTCCAAACAGAAGTAGCAAAGAAAGGTACGAAAATACGCTGATCAGCGAAAACAACGACATGGCCAGCAGGAGAGCAAGACCCCCTCCGAACACCACACCGGACTTCTTAACATCTCGCCAGTAAATCAGGGATTCCACTGAAAGAAGTGAAACAAAAGATTAATTTTAAATTAATTTTATTCCTTGGTGCTGCTGTATTTAAATACGCTATAGATGGAATTTTAACTTTGCTGTCTTCACGAGTTGGAAAGGTGATGGTGATCTGGTTTACTGATTTAATTCCGCAAATATTGACACGTTGCCAAAGACAACTAGCTGAGCTTGTTCTTTCCTACGTCTTTTCACCTGCCTTCCGCCTGCCGATCAAAGACACCTATAGTTACCTGGTCCGCGCGGTGGCAACTCTTCACGGTTATAATTACCGTTTCCATTCGTATAACGAGAATTTTGCCGCTTGACCATTGTGATTTTTATTTAACGTGTACAACCGTCTACTACGTGTACCAAGTAAAAGTGCAACGATACGTTCCAACTCGACACCTGATCCTGGACTGATGCCGTACCGCCGAGCAAGACGTGACCAAGATACTGCTTCCAACTCATAGCATAATGAGAGAGGCATCGTGATCGTAAACATGCTTCATCCGAACAGTGTTCCCAAACTTTACCAATCATTTTTCCAGGTAGCAGGTGTCAAAACTATGGGGAAAGGCGCCAACTATGTTGTAGGGTAGTCGGACAAGAAAGTGTACAAATTTCTTAAGGGCCGTAATTCGTTATGTTACTATTTATACTTTCTAGCCTTTCAATATTGAACACAGCTTATGTCTAAATAAAACAATACGTCGCACATTTAAACCTTGTTAACACGGGGGTTTTAATTCCTTTATGTAATTGAGCATATCGGTAGGGGTTTGTGAGAGCAAATTATGCCTACAGCCATCTTTGGTGAAATCGGAAGTGTCCAAAATTCTCAATTCTCGCAGGAATTCCGCCATCGTTCTATTGCAGATAAGGTTTTCACAGTTTTTTTTAACACATGCACCACTGCACCGGTGTAATACTGCAGATCTGGCTCAATTGTAAACGGCGTGAGCATTAACCAACTTAACCGAAAAGTTGCTTCGATCCTTTCAGAACTTTATAACAGAACCGAAAAGGCCTACTCTGTTTGACTGGCAGGTTTATTAATAACTCCTGGTCACTATTTTATTTTTACAAATTTCCGCGCTGCCTCTTCTGACACCCTATGCTTTGTTATGGAACTTTTGCTCCGCATGACAGACTGAACGGTACATATGTAGTTGTACAACCAAGTGTCTCGCTTTCATCTTGAAAGCAGGTGAGAAACGCTTGCCGATCTAGATATTGAAAAGTTTCAACAATTTAAAATTAAGAGGCGGTGAATCATGAAATGCATAGAATTTCACGAATAAACAAACATTTTCATCTTCGGACATTAAGCTTCCTCTCATAATTCCTAGTCTATGCCAAACCACCCTACTACCCGCTATCCTTCCCCCGCCACGATGCAGCATTTACATGAAGCATTCAGCATAATTTCAGGGAAAATTATGCAGCAATATTAGAACGCTATCAGCTAACTCATATGTTAAGGTACTCGTGTTCCTGTTATGCATCTCGTTTGTTCAAATAAGAATGTCATTGTAACATTTGTATGAATCGTCACTTTAATGTTGCTTATAGGGTTCCTACCTTTAGGGTGTAGTCTTGCTGGATTGAACCAAGTATCTATAACAGAGAAAGAGAAAAAAACATTAACTTTAACGATAAATTTGCACAGTTATCAGACAATGGCTATGATAAATGTTTAACTGTTGACGTAATTACGTTTGAACATACATGGATTAATAACACTGCAAAGGAATAGGGGTGTCGATTTACTATGTCCTTCCATCCCGTTCATCTTTAACATCAGTTAATCGCAGTATTGTACTATATTCCCACCACCAAATCAAATTGTAGCCGATAACACTTTTTACAAAATAAACAGCACTCAGTAATCAATTTTGATTATCTTTTTTTCTAAATCGAGTAATAAACTGCTTAGGAACGCCTTGTCTTCAAAATGGTTTTATGTGACTATCGATTTTAACATCGCTCTTTGTGCTGTGACATGCGGAATAAAATTCATTCGCCCTTCCACAGTTGCACAAATACCACTGTCAAATCCAGGACGATTTTCCATGGATTTCCAGTGTCCGAAAAGATGGTGCGCCATCTGCACTAATGCGCATGCCTGGAACATGGGCCCAGGCCCTTCTCATACCGGCATATGGGAGCAAACGGAAAGATGCTTTTTACATGAATTAAAAAATACATATATTCAACTTACCTAGTCCATAATCCTTAAATATTTGCTCAATTTCGATACACTCCTTAGTTGCAACCGGCGAAATAGGAATGGGAACCGCTTCAACTACATTACTCACAATGCTGCTTGATGCAGTGGAGATCTTCTCCGGCTCTGATGTTGCTTGGACAGGATCACTTGTAAATGCTGCGGCAGCTGACTCCTCGTGCACGTAACTTTTCTCCTTCTCTTGTCGTATACTGACGTAGGGATTCATGTAGTCACTTTCGACCTCATCTTCTAATACCGCCTTATTGGGCGATGTTACAGGTTGAGTATCATCGAACTGCTCAACCACAGAAAATGGCTCATCTTTATCATTCAATTGTTCCACTCTGTATGTATTTTGACCCAACGGTATACACTCATCGAAAATATCGCTGTCTTTTACTTTGGATTCCGATTCTAGAGCACTGGAGAAAATTGAATCCTCGCGCTTTTCTTCCATGGCGATTTTAGTGCCAAGAACCGAATTTGCACCAACTGGCGTTGCAATGTTCTCAAAACTTAAATCAAGTAAAGGATTTTCCGATTTTTCTTGGAAATTTTCCATTGCCAAACGTCGCCTATTTTTCCGTTTCGTGTCTGATTCAAACTGTTCCTTCTATTGGTCTGCCTATACTAGGTGTCTTTGGTTTTGGACCATTTTCAGGCATGCGTAGATCCTTGTATTTTGTGCCAAAGGAAAAAACATCCTGTGCAAAAAAACAAACATGCCTCCTCCTTCTCACCGCGACTAGACAACTAGACGGACAAAAAACCCTCGGTGCGTAATTTGTCGGGAATTTTTTATTAAAAAACTATGACAAAAACCTGCAAATTGGCAAAACCTAACTTCATTTATCGTTTTTATCGATCCGCCGCTGATCACATAGAACCGATTCCGGTCTTATGTAAAACGATATGCCTGATAACCGATTCGCAAACCGTGCCTGCGAGGAGGCTTTCACGTGTAAACCGGTTCACATCCGGACATTATCGTTTTGGCTTGCCTGCAATCCAACAAATGCAACAGAAATTCTGTTCGTGTCGCCCGTTATATGCTGACAAACACCACTCGGCTGTTTCAAACAGTGAGGAGGAAAGTAATCCGTGCTGGTTTTAGAACTGGATTCTTTTGCAACATGAACGTTTCCAACTATTGGCATGTTTGGTAATTTAAGAATTGAATACTCCACAATTATGTGGGCGTGAAAAAATATTGTTCACAGCAGATCACAATCAAAAACAGAATCGCTGTTAGGTGCGAGGCGGAACTCCCAACTCTAGAAAACCAAGTGTCAATTTAATCTATCCGACTTTCTCGCTGAAATTAGGAATCTATTTTCTGTTGAAAGCAGGCAAATTTCTATGTTTCTATAATGTCGGCTACAAATTCCATTCCTAATGCAGGCTCAAACATTACATCGGTGTCAGTTCGTCATGTTGTTAATGGAAAAAAGGTCGGAAAAATGCAAGTAAGTATGAGTCATCGCTCGAGCGACCCCATCTTATCACTTTGTTCGTCCGCAGAACGGGATCAGCAAGAAGATTGATGGGGCGGAACACCAGAAATCTTCCTACGAACAAGTTCCGTTGCATACGGCATGTTTCACCTATCTCGGTTTCTATTTGTTGATGATATTGGGTAATGAGAGTGGTTTTACCAGCCATAGAGGATCGTTTATTTATGTTAAAAGACCTTTCTATCTTTTTGTAGGTTACATCAACCAATTGTTTTTCACACCTAAAGTAGCCACAGAAAAGTACCGGGATGTAAGTCAATAGGATAGCGGTTCAACGAAACAGCAGGCCATCTTAGTACGTTCATACTTCCTTTTACAGGGATATGTTCCCCTTTATGATGCATTTGAAAAGTTTTACCTGCGCTATGTCTACAGACGAGTAAAGGATTGTTGGAACCGTCCTATTTGCAGCGTTCCCGGTTCGGAGGTGGTACTGAAGGATAGAATCACCAAAGACTACGGTTGGTCATTCGAGTAAGTGTTAAGTGGCTGTAAACAGTAATAAGCAGTAAAGTAAGACTTTCTTGTTATAACATTGTGGTTTGTATTTCAGATTTACCGGCACAGAAACGAAGTGTTTGAACTTAGGTTCATATAACTATTTAGGATTCGCGCAGAATGAAGGACCGTGTGCTGATGATTCTGAAGAATGTATTTGGACTCATGGGTTAGCTGCCTGTAGCTCCCGTAGAGAATTAGGTAGGAAACAGACAGTTGATCAAGTTTTACGAATTCAATTGTGATCACTAACATGAAACATATAATGTTTGTTTAGGCACCAACCCACTGCATAACGAACTCGAAGCATTAACTGCTAAGTTTTTGGGCGTAGAAGATGCAATTGTTTTCGGCATGGGATTTGCCACGAATTCCCTCAACATTCCCACTTTGATTTCTCCTGGCTGTCTGGTGGTTAGTGACGAGAAAAATCACGCATCTATCATATTAGGTTTGAGACTGTCTGGAGCAACACCAAAAGTATTCAAACATAACAATATGAAAGATCTGGAACGTGTGCTGAAGGACTCTATCATAGCTGGTCAACCTGGTACTGGAAAACCCTGGAAAAAGATTCTTATCATAGTGGAGGGCGTTTTCAGTATGGAGGGTTCGATAGTGAAGCTTCCAGAGATTATAGCGTTAAAGAAAAAGTACAAAGCTTACATTTACCTAGACGAAGCTCATAGCATCGGTGCCATGGGCCAGTCCGGGCGAGGCGTGGTAGACTACTATGGGGTTGATCCAAACGATATCGATATTTTGATGGGAACTTTCACCAAAAGCTTCGGTTCTGCTGGAGGCTATATTGCTGGCAATAAGGTGATTGAATTAAGTCAGCAAATTCCGTCACATCAAGCGTGGTTGTCAAATGTTTGCGTTTTTATTACAGAAACTGGTCAACTTTTTGCGCGTTTACAGTCATGCCCACTGCTATGCGAGCTCGATGTCCCCACCAGTGACCCAACAAATTCTGACATCCATGAAAATCATTCTTGGTTTGGATGGCAGCATTGAGGGTAAGAATCGAATTTCCCAGCTTGCGAAGAACACGCGCTATTTCAGAAAACGATTGGCTCAAATTGGAGTTATCACTTATGGCCATGAAGATTCTCCAGTGGTTCCAATGCTGGTGTATCTCTTTTCTAAAATTGGGTAAATATGGATCATGTTTTGTTCTGATTGAGAATCGCTTTTTAACTGAATTCTGTTTTTATTTTTTACAGAGCCGTTGTGAGAACATTGACCGCAAGAAACATCGCTGTTGTCGGCGTGGGATTTCCAGCAACGCCGATTATGGAGGGTCGCATACGATTTTGCCTATCAGCGGCCCACACCAAAGAACAATTGGACTATGCTCTTGCAGTTATTGACGACATAAGTGACACTTTGGGGTTGAAATATTCCCGAAAGCCAAGAAATCCGCATACGATTGAGTATTAATCAACTAAACCGCAATTCGTACGCTGCTTCTGATAATTTTAAATTCAGCCTAGAAGCTATTAATAAAAGCTACAGTGTTTTGGGCACAAAGTTTTTTTTTTCTTTTTATAGCGTCCTACCCAATTGCGTTTAAAAAAAATTTACATGCAAAGAAAGCTGAAAGCGCTCTGCTGGTAACATGAACTTTCAGCCAAACATACAGTTTTTTTTCTATGGATAGAGCAAGCATAAACGCGTTGAGCCCCGCTTTAAACTTGGGCCACATAAGCGTAAATCTGAATAGAGCATCGCGTCAACTGTGAACCTAGTTAGCGGTACCATACTCTCGAATACCAGAACCGTAAGTTACATAAGCGGAATATTAGATTGGAGGCCGGTTTGTTGTGTTGTGTTTGTTCAAGGATTCAAATTGTGTCGCGGAAGATGCAAAAGGGCGGAAGATTTCAACTCACTATTCGTCAGTGGAAAAATTAATCCTTCTTCTCCTTCGCTGTGCTTGGTTGTATCATCAAATTTCAAAATGAACGAAGCTATGAAAACCAGAACAAACCGCCCTCCACTCTGACATTCTGCTAATGAAGTTTAAGGTTCTGGTAATCGAGGGTATAGTACCGCTAACGAAGCTCACAGTTGCCACGATGTGGATTCAGGTTTCAACTTATGCGGCCCTAGTTTAAAACTCAACGCGTTTACGCTTGCTCTATACATAGAAAAAAACCTGTAAAAGAAAAACTGACCATATTCAACGATAAATAGAATAATCGGCCGAGGGGGCAATCGTGCTCGATATCAACATGGACACCCGGCAGGGTTTGAAAAGAGAAATTGATCATCTAATCCGTTGAAAAGCAGAATTACCGACAAATCGTATAACATCATCTTCTTGTCACTAGTCCCGGGATATGCCCGGAGCTGTTCTACTTGCATCCAATGTGGTTGGATCGGTCTTGACGTAATATCTGTTGTCAAGAATTGCGTACGCATGCAAGCTTGAAATGCGCATGTACTTCATTTACAATCTTTTCTGATATGCATCGATTTTCTCATTCATGTTCAAAAGCTACCATCTTGAGGATGTAAAAATTTTGCTCTGGCAGAATTCGAACATAGTGAAGTGGAAAAACTGGTGCTGATTTCATCAAAGGCATCTTTTCTTCCGCGAGAAACAGTATGATGAACGCCTAAAAATTGACGAGGGTATCAAAGAAGAGTTAGTTGAAAAAAAAAACTAGAATTTGCAGGTAAATTTACAGTGGCAGTGTTGAAATTCCTTTAGTCATCCCAATAATTAGTGCAATGAAATTGCCTCAGAGGTTTTTTTTTCGACACCATTTCCAAATAGTTAGTTTCGTATTTAGAAGATCCGTTAAAAGTGAGGCGTGTGCATGTCATTTAAGGGACATGAAACAAAGTGCTAAAAAAGTTAATCAGAAGTGATTATTCAGTGTTAAAATTTTCAGAAAAAAATAAAATGGCTCCCAAGTCTCGCCTGTGGAAGAGAGAAGCCGAGGCGGAATCGGATGTGACAAAACTTACGGAAGCAGCTAGTACGCTAGCCACAAAAATATTTGGACACAAGCAAAAGCACCATACCACTACAACGGAATCAGAGTTGGACATGGGTAAGTGACACAGCTAGGAAGCACATGATTTTCTTCTATTGGTTTTCTGCTGGAAAAAGTCTGCCACAACCGTTGTGGTGCTAGATGGCGCTGTAACGGATTGTTATATAATGCTATCAATGGATAACACTGCAAAATGTTACTAGAGCCAGTTATAATAATATCATAAAGTCCTGTTTCTGGCATTATCCTGGCATTTGGTGCATGGTAGCGTGTGTATGTGTATGTCAGTGCAGGGGCTGCACTCGAGAAAGAGAATGATGGTTTTCATGCATCATTGTTTCTTTTTATGGCTCATGAGCTACGCGCATTGCTGTGCCGTTATAAACACGTTTTTAAAGTATGTTGACATAGAATTAGTACACACTTTACATTTACACATCATTATCGGAGAGGGTTAGAGCACGTTCCCTTGCTCACACACTTACGACCTGGTCAATCTGGGACCGAACATGTTACGATGGATACCGAAGGACACACACTAACATTGGCTGATCGATTCCTGTGTCTCTGTTTGCTTGTCGCATTTATTCTGTTACAGAAGAGAATGACGATTTCAGCACAGCGTTGCCAACCAAGGGCGAGGCGGAAAAGCTGGGAGACAAGGCGGCCGAGATGACCGAGGCACTGGCGCACGAGATGGGGATTCCGACGTGGGGACTCGTGTCCATTATCATCTTCATAGTACTGATTATCCTGGGCATATGCGGCTTCTGCATTCGGCGCTGCTTCCGCAAAAGACGATCCAAAGATGGCAAGAAGGGCGCGAAAGGAGTTGATTTGAAATCGGTACAATTATTAGGTTCAGCATACAAAGAAAAGGTATTCAGTAGAATCTCATTCATTAAGTGTCAGTGTACAGGTGCATTGTAATCGTGTATTCACACTAAAAATGTTGTATCGTTGTAAAACCCTCTTTAAGGCTGAACCAACTTTGATGAATGTTAATGTTAGATTGCTGTAATGTAGCGTACTCGGGGAAGTGCTGTCGAGTGTACTAACATGGTTTCTGTTGTTATTTTCCTCTTATTTGTTCTGTATTCCTGTTCCCAATGGTCATCTTCCTATACTGATTGAACTGATTTAAAGGTACAACCCGATATGGAAGAGCTAACAGAAAATGCTGAAGAAGGAGATGAGGGAGAAAGCAAGCAAAGTGAGCAGAAGCTGGGAAAACTGCAGTACAAGGTACACAAAAAGCATGTAGTCAGCTTACGCTGTGAAGGGCCCAGTGTCCAACTCAACAACTGTGGATAAACTTTTGATTTCAGCTGGAATATGATTTCAACTCGAACGCCCTCACCGTCACCGTGATACAAGCGGAAGAACTCCCTGCCCTAGACATGGGTGGCACTTCCGATCCATACGTTAAAGTATACCTGCTGCCTGATAAGAAGAAAAAGTTCGAAACGAAGGTTCATCGAAAAACTTTGAATCCAGTGTTCAATGAATCGTTCACTTTTAAGGTAAGCTATTGAAAAGCTCAAGATAAACAAGATACTTAATGAGCAGAAACTATCGGAAACAGCAGATTCTATTGTGCAGATATAACGTGTTAGATACCAAGCTCAAACTAGCGTTGACAACTCAAGTCTATGAGAAGAGAGTTTACGACAGTAGCTAGAATCAAATGCACACATCAGATCTCTACATAATCTAATTCTTAGGAATAAAAATATCCACGTATTAAGTCATCCTAACATCTTCCATCCACTCAATTAACTCTAAATCTAATAACATTTGCTTATGAGTACATCATGTGTATTTAGTGTTATAGTAAGTATCTACTAGCGCTAGTCGCAACAAACGAATATACACGTGCTTCCGTATCAATCCGTTTCTTCCCCAGAGCCTTCCGTACGCCGAAGCCATGAACAAGACGCTTGTGTTTGCTATTTTCGATTTTGACCGCTTCTCGAAACACGACCAAATTGGAGAGGTAAAGGTACCGCTCTGCCAGATCGACTTGGCCCAAACTATCGAAGAATGGAGAGAATTACAAGGAGTTGAGGGTGAAGGAGGGCAGGTACGTACATATGATCTACATGCATTCGGTACTGACACCTCAAGTCTATTATGGACTACGAGCATACTGATGCTATATCCGGCTACAGCTTTAAAACGGCTCAGAAAACATACGGTTGCGAGTGTTGACAAAATGTGCACCAAAACACGCGAACCCTGTTCTGATTCTATCGTACTGACTCTGCGACGAAAGATTAAAATGGCGTGATATGCGGTCAGTTAAAAAGGTCTTTCCCCTTATGCGCTCCCTTTAACTGAAAGTAATATTTTCTTTCCTACTACTTACTTACACCCAGTTCAAATCCTTCTTATTTGAAAAAAAAAGATCAATTCCCTGATAAATAGACAACAATAGAAATCATATAATTATTGATTTGAATTAATTTGGATTACATTTCATTCTTCATATATTGCTTACATGTTAGCATATTTTTCTATTTGACGTGATATTCATACTAAGAAACTATGATTATTTTTTTGATTTCTTTACTCCTTCGACAGCTCCATACTTAACCATTCATTGTTCGGAAGGCTGTAAACAATACTTTATAACAAGGTTTTTACAAGCGGCGCTCAATTCAATTCATTTTAACAATGCTCGGTACAAAAGCAATACATCGGTACAACCGCAATAATAATTCTGGCCATTCAATATAGAAGAACATATCATCGTCGCAAGGAGGTTTCCAAACTGCCGACTTTTTCCCTATTATTTGGAATTCAAAATCCCCACCAATCGACATACTACTCACCTATCAGCCCTTCTGTGCCGGTGCGACCAAAAAGTTGTTGAAATGAGTTGAATGAACACTTGTTGAAATAGTTTTAAGTTTGTCTATCATGGTCTGAGATTGATTTTTGAAAACTAATTTAATTGACGTAAATTGTTTTTTTCTTTTTCCTCAAATTTTCTCTGCTGTGCTTACGCCTGTGAATGGTTGTGTCTACATCAAAAAAATATCTAAAATATTTTATATGCATGTAACTGCTTCAAAATATATAACTCGATAAAACAATTACACGTAAGTATTGTTTCCATCAAGAACTATTCAATACCACCTACCCAGTTAAAGTGCTGCTGTATATTGTTTGATTGTATTGGCTTTTGTATAGCTTTGTGTACTTTAAAACATGTGTGTTATGAAGAAACCTACAAAAAATATGATGGAAGATGTGCTTCCTAAATGCCCTTGCCTACGACAAATCGTTCTTTTGGTATCCTCTCCGCCTCGAATGGTCGAGATAATAAAGGGATGATTATCCAGTTGTACATTGTTAGCACACATACGCGGTCCCATAATTTAGCCAATGTTCGAAGCACGAATCAAGCAGCAATTCTCTTTTATTTTGTACACTTCCGGTGTACAGTGCGCTCTGCAGACTCTGCACATTTCGGCAGTATTCGACCGTAATCAGAATTGACTCTTCCTGGTGGTGCACACATCGTATCAATCACTATCGCGGTCACTTTTCCGCCTATTGTAATTACGTTAGCAATGTAACGTACCTCACTTATTTTTCGCCGTGAAGCTGCGAATGAATATCCATTAATCACAAATAAAATCTTTTTTCCACTTCTTTGATCAACAACTCTGTCCATTCAGCAAGCATCGTTTCATCCGCTGTTGATTTTTTTTCCTCTTCTGGCAACATGTAGAGCTTTATTAACATGTTTAGCGTAGTCAAGTTGTTTTCGTGAATATGTGTAGATATATTTGGCGATCGTAGATGATCATTACATTAATTCCATCCCCTAGTTCATACCTTAAAATATTGTATAATATTGTGCTGTACAACCAAACACAAATGCATCTACGTAGAGCATTGTTTATCTTCTATTTAATCGATCACAGCCAATAGGCTCTGCGGAGCATCGTGTCAGTAATTTCCTTCTTTTAACGTAAAGAAAAACAATTCCGGAGCATCGTTCTTCTTGAACCATCTCTGAAGCGCCTATGGCTGGGTTTAGTTTACAATTTATAGTTTATTAGTTTATACTTTTCATCATTCATGAATCTCTTCATTCCTGCTTTTTAAGTTAAATTATGTCATAAAAAAAGAAAATATAATTTAACCATTTTATTTGAGCTGGGTGTCTTCCTGAAAGTACTCTTTGTTTGACGAAAAGTTTGAAAGTTTAATTTTGCAATCCGTTCCACCCCAAATCGTGTTTGTCTTTTTAATCGTAAAGTATACCATTCAATAGAAATATGGAGTGTGATCGGAAGCATTTACTAGCTTCGGTATTTGGCACTGTGCTTTGAATAATTGTTGATTTTGTGAGATATGTTGTTGACATTGGCGTATTTTCAACACGAATCGATAAGATAGGACTAGAAAATATTTAGGATCGTCCATACCAATAGTTTTTTAAACCCATTAGTGTAGCAATTTTATTTACTAGTTTTGAAATTCCATAAGGCGCTGTAAAAAGCTGAATTTACGATGGCCATACGTAGCAATACATGAAACTAGACATATTTGTCCCTAAAACATTAATAAGCAATATTGTATTTATTGATTGTCTTCTTTTGTTACTCTACCCTGCCATACTTTTCGCAATGCGTAAAAGGGAACAGAAGATAGGCTTCAAGATAGAAAGCTAATCGAAAAATTGGTTAAAATGACCTATTAGCCAAGAGAAAAATAAGTTACATGTTAGAATAATATGGTAACGTTTTTTAACATATTTCCATCTTCGTAAAATGTACTGTGGGTCGGGATTGCAGGATACTATAGTAAGAGTACAAACTTTTTTGCAAGAAAGCCAAGGCCAATAGCAATCGAAACTAGCTTCAAGGTAAAATAGGGTACTAAAAGTATTTGTGCGATACTGAAGCAGTAGAGTTGCGGTACAACCGGTATGAGTATTTACATAATCATCTGCGTCATCAAACAAATTTCAATTGTGCCATGCTGCCACAAGTGTCGGAATGTTGTTAGGTAGGTAGATATTAGTTTAAGAAAGGGTATGTTAGGGTATGTTAACGTGCAACAAACAGAACAAAAAAGTACAGGTTCGTTCATTTCTAGCAGTTTACTGTCCAAGTAAAAATTGCTAACCATTCTACCATTTTCCTATGCATACTGATAGCGGCAACTGAACAGTATTTGAATAATATATGCTCATCCGTTTGCAAAACGTACTGTATAGAACTGCATCCGCCTTATGATATAGAAAACAAGTCTGTGCAACGCATAACAACCTGATTGATCCTTTGGATAAAATTATTGCTGAGTGATAAATTTAAAGTGTAAATGCTAAATCTTAGAAGCACGTAGTGATCAAATATCCCAATTATTCATTAACTTTGCCGCTGGTTTCAATAGAATCAAAAAAGCATGATATCCTAAAGATGTCTTTTTTGGTTGATTTTATATGACTGTGCCGCTAGAGAAATATGTCGCTTTTGTATCCTACTACACCATTTTTGACACCCGTCTATGGTTTATTTGTTGTTCTTGCAGGAAAATAAGTTGGGAGACATTTGCTTCTCGTTACGTTATGTACCCACTGCAGGTAAATTAACTGTCGTTATCTTGGAAGCGAAAAATCTCAAGAAAATGGATGTTGGAGGCTTATCAGGTGGGCTATTCTAAGCATTATATTACTTTACCGATTTCCAAATCTTCTAGTTGATTAAATGATCACCGGTCTGCCAAGGGCAGCGCCTATTTTTCCATCGGATTTAACATGGTCTCTCTCTTTTCTAGATCCATACGTCAAGATAGCCCTGATGCAGAACGGCAAGCGTTTGAAAAAGAAAAAGACTAGTATCAAAAAATGTACACTAAACCCCTACTACAATGAGTCGTTCTCATTTGAAGTTCCTTTCGAACAAATACAAGTATGCGAGAATGTATTCTACTATCATATAAAATTCTGTGTTGTGTTGTATTTATATTGTATATATCGAGCAAGACGTATAGAGTTTTTGTCAAAATTTTGCCTGGACAACCTAAACTATTGTACAATATTCTCTACAATTTAACTATCTAAAAGCATGATCCCTTTGAAACAATGTCACCCACCTTCTCTGTGCCTGGTGTGGTGCAAGGCTGCCTGATAAGACCAACGTGTGTGTTCTTCCGCATTTTGCGATAACCCTAGGGTTTGGCAAAACAACTTCTTTTGTAGCACTGTCAATTTCTTTATTAGAGTAATTAAAATCTTATTTTTACGTTCACTTTATGGGAATGAATACATTCGTTGAAGCTTTGCACCCCACCGAACCTCCCTATACACAATATCCATCCAATATCAGTATGTTGTTATTTGTATGGCAATGTTTGTGAGTAAGATAAATGCAATAGTTATTCTGTGTTGTAGAAACAAGTGTTGTAATGTAAAAAAAACACACAATACTTACTCGGTTTTGAAGTCCACTTGTTATCAGATATACCTGAAACAACACTACAACGAAACAAATATAAATACACACTTCATACAAGCAACGCGAAAAAGATCTAGTACAACAGAACGAACTCCACGGACAAGTTTAAAATCCCCAAATGCCAAGGAATTGCCAAACGAGCCGCCTGCCGCCGATGGAACCAGCTTCCATTGTCGAGTGGCGTCATTCTGGACACTCTTGCCTCGGATGATTTTAAACTTTGTTTGTGTCTTCCACAGAAGCGTGACATTTTTTAGACACTGCTTTTCTCTAGTTCAAACAATCAAAGCAGCATTGACACCACCGGAAAAAGGCCAGGATAGATAAAACATATGGCACGAACAATAGCAAAACGAAGGCAACAGAATCCGACATGCTAACATTGAAACTCTCTGTGCCCGAAAAAAGTCTTACTGATTCTTAGGCTGGTCATGAGCTAGCGCAGAACCTAGCTTGCGGCAGCACTGGTACTGCGATGTTAGAATGGTTGTCACAAGTTTAAATGCAACACGCTTATGCGTATTCCACATGTTCCTTATCTCACACAGAGAAACACAGTTTTGATCGAGTATTATACATTTCCGTGTACCAGTATTTAAACAGATTACTACGAATCCAGTAGGACTTTACGTAGGCCACCCGATAAATACAGCAGAAAAAAGGAGTTTGCAAACACAACATATATTTGTACTGAATTTGGGTTGCCGAATCTAGTTGTCGTGTGCTGCCGCAAAGAAGCCGCGCCACCACAACTGGTGCGTACATATGTTGTACCATGTGCATTGTACTTTACCCGAAAACTATTCTACTCCCTACCAGTGCTATGTTACACTACCCAGCAAACCAAAGCCATGCCAAGATAAACCCGTACAGTGTACACCGAGACACACACACGCTGCAACTCAACTTCAATTCATGCAAACTATTTTTTTCTAAACAAATCTACTCAACATCAAGCCTATGTAAAAACCTCTACCGTATGACAGTACTTATGCATGGCAGGACAAGATCATGGACACGACGAACGAGGATGGCGTACTCTTGCGAGTGCGCTTTTCCACCAACCGGTATACCGGACCGTCCTTGATCGTGCAGATCATTCCTGGTTATTTTTACCCCTTTAATGGTGTATAGGCGTAATAAATGTGTATATGGTCCACTGCAGTCACCGGGAAATGGTCGGGAAGCGCCTTACTAACTATCCCATCCTTTCGTACCAACAGAAAGTAAATCTCGTCGTCACCGTAGTGGACTACGATCGTATCGGAACCTCCGAGCCCATCGGAAAGGTGGTCCTAGGATACAACGCAAGCGGCACGGAACTTCGCCACTGGTCGGACATGTTGGCATCCCCGAGGCGCCCAATTGCGCAGTGGCACACGCTTAAAGATCCCGACGATGACAAGAAGGACTAAGCAGTTGCAACGAAGGAACACCGCTAATAGGACAAAGCAGTTAAGAACGTGAACAGGTCTGTCGCGCAGACAGTCACGTACCACCATGAAGTTACACATGTAATCTTGAAGTCACATGTTGCACTGTATAATACCCTTTTCAAAATTCTTCTGTAAATTCTTTGCACCACTGTGTGTCATTAAGCTACGTTCCATTCTTTTCGGTTCACACTAGCAGTGCACCTCACGCACATTTAACAAGCTATTCGTTACCGAACTCTGGCTCAAATTGAGTTTGTTCAAATCAATCGTGCCCACTCCGGAAGGCCTTCACCAAATTGTCCCTTACTGCTGGGAAGCTAATGCGATAGGATACAACGCATTTGGTAAGGTACGGTTTGAATAGAACATTTGAGTTAAGTTGTTATGAATTCAACATTTTATAGGATGGGGAGAGATAGTGACCCATAGAACATACAATAGATAGACACGTTAATAACACGAACGTTCCGATCATGTTATGTGTGAACCAAATAATATGCTTCTCAAAAGGACGTACTGTTATAAAATTTAATCGTCGCCCTTTCTTACCCATACGTAAACCGAACTAATGATTTCCGGGTGACCATTTTTCCCATGATTGTTAAGATCTCTCAGATGCTTGGCAACGGAGGTTTTTTCGATAATTGTGGTTACATTTCATGGAAGACAAACATTGTATTGGACATTTTAACGTTTTTTTAACGTCCAGCTAATGGATGAACGTGTGGTATTGAGTTTTGAGTCCGATTTGTTTTTGTTTTTTTGCTTGGTACATGCATTTATTATATTGATGAAGGTGAAAATGTTGAAGACAACACTATAGATGCTATTACTTTAGTAGAATTTTCTTGAGCAGGTGGGAGAAAATTCTTCGCCTCATCAACAAACGATGAAGCAAAAAGAACGAAATAGATTAATGTCAGTCAAAGAAAAAAAAGTACCGTCTGTATTTCTTGTTGAATAATATTGAAAAGCTATTGAACTATTTATTGTTAAATAAATAATCTAACTAAACTTATTAGGCATATATAACCATTAACAAGTTAATAATACCTGGGCAACTGTATTGCGAGGAAAGCAGTATTTGTAAACGAATAATATCAGTTCGAAATTCAGATATCATTGTACGGCATACAATACACATACATAATATCTCATAACATAGTAGCTGTAATCGTACAGATAGGGGTTTCTGTTGCCATTCCGTAGCTTCGCAACCTTGTTGTGTTCCTCTCACTACGGATTGAATCGGTTATTGTCAAAGACAAATCGAAGAGTAAAACTTTTTCACAATCTGTTTAGTAACCGATCAAAGTTTTACCGCCATTCAGCAGCTCTGGACGCAGAAGGCGCAGAAGCTAGAATACGATAGAGAACGCATAATTGGGTGTTACTGCAGTAGCCGTACCACGCACGCGTGTAGTATTCGATATATCCTTGGTTTCAGTATTAGGTTGATTCATTGGCTAAGAATTTCATAAGAAAGCATAAAGAGAAATACCAAACTTAAAGTTTAAAGCGATCCAATTTCCAACATTAAATCAATAAATAGTATCCTTCCTCCTCGCGTGAATATTAAACGATGGGAAATAGAAAAAGCTTTTACCAATAATACCGATGATAACTCGGGACCTCTGGAAAGAGTTGAATGGCATCAAGCAGAACTTTAAAAATATAACAATAATTAGTAATATATATAAGATAATCTTTACCTATCAAGAACGCATTGCGAGAGTATGTATATTAAGATATTGTAAATCAAACGCTAATAAAGTATTGAAGTGTAAATGACAACAAGATGACCCTCCCATAACTAGTACAAAAATGCATATGTCCGAAGCTTCAGAAGAGTTATATTTCTTACCAACTAGCATTTTTAAGCAGTGCTTCTGTGAATACACCTTTGTTTGTTCTTAGCTCGTAGCTCGTTGCTAGTTGGCTAGTATAAAAATTGATCTGCGAATCCCCGTGGCACATTTGCTACTGACTGGAATTCTCACTTTTGCGTTATTTGGTCCTTGTGGCTGTTTAAAATTCCTAGTAAATTCCTCCAGCCTCAGGCTCATGCACGTCTGTCATTCTCAACATTGACTTTCTAGGAGTTTGAACTACCGTATGCCCTTGAGCTAAAATACCATTTTTCTCTATAAGTAGCATTCTTTGAACTCGTGGACTTCTGATTAGCACAATGGGTTCGAATCCAAACCGGACCTCCCGTGGTACAAAGGATTGGCTATTGCCACGTACGTTAAAGGGGAAATAGTCTCGTAAGCCCGAAAATGGGTAGGCATAATCAAAAATTGGTCGTTACGCCAGGAAAAAGAAGAAGAGAATTTGTAAGCAAAATAAAAGTAACATGTTTTGGGCAACATATTCAGGCTTTCCACTAAAAAATGATAACATAGCGTTGGGCAGATGGTCGGATTCGCTGTGGATTGTCTTCTTCTTTCCTGGCTTTGGTTTGTAGATTTGAAAACTTCATTCCCTTCAACCATAGTAGGCGAGGTGAAGCGGAATATACAATTAAAACAATTCTCGGGACCATAGTAGCCGCAAGTTTTTTGGAGAAAATTGCGAAAATTGTAGACAAACACAATGAAACAAAAACGACTCAAATCGGACCAGCTGTTTTCCAGTGATGCGCGGTCGGACACATTCCAAACTTTGTTTTATATATAAAGAAGAAGAATATGAAGAAGAAGACTTATCAGCTTGAAGGAATGGAGCAGTTCGGATGCATTTCATTTTTGCTTTATAAAAAACACGTGAAGCAGCAGTGATAGCGGGCGACGAGAATGGCCCTCATGTATGAAGATTTATTTCTGTTTCGCTCGATCACATACACGTTTATTTTATAAATTTACTATACTTTGTAATCGCACTTTTCCCACCAGCTTCTAAAAAAAAAAGTCAAATTAATTTTTAGCAACACTTCAATCAACATAACAATAATACAGACCTATCGTGCGCCGCAACAAATAAAGAAAAAATGCTATTATCAGGTTCATGATAATGGATTTTGTAGAAAACGATGCTGTAGGGTGTCGTACTTTGCGGTCCAGCTTATCCTTCGTTAGCTTGTCGTCTTTCTTCATCGCCTTGGAGTACACAGTTGTCCGCAGTGGCTATTGAATGTTACGAAGCTCGATATGATTTCACAATCTTTTAACTCCGGTTATGAGATGCAAACTATTGGAAGCCAGCGAGACCTGTGGAACAACGAAGACATTTGATTTGAATTTATTTTAAAAGCACCGTTAGACATGCACGGTCACACATGAATTTCATCCTTAAACTCACCGCTGATAGGTCATGATTTTAGGGAGGTGCCGGAGACATTTTTCACTGTTACTACAGTGCAGTGCATATGCTAAGATAGTCGGTGTACTTGAAAAAACACAATGATATAATCCGTCGGAACAAAACCGTGGTCACAATCTTTACACAATCAGAAACCGAATATGCTCACAGTTTTGTTGATTGACATCATTCGTCCTATAGCAAGACGAAGAGGCGAAAATACCGTAGTGGACTGGATAAGCTGGTGCAAGAAGTGTGATTAACAAACGCTTAACACTAAATTCACACCATTGTAAGCTGGCGTGTGCAACAGTGCTGTTGTTACATGTCTGGCTGGTAAAATCCTTCGTATATTAGATAGAGAAGTAGCAGCAGGAAAATTAGTATGAAAAATGTGGTCATCAGGTTTCTTGTTTCACTCATTGTAGAAGATATCTCCAAAAACCAACTGCAAATTATAGTAAAAATAATTGCACGTATTGAATATCTTTGCCTTAGGCACCGAAATGTCCAACCATTTTCGCTCACGAAACATGAAAAACTTACACGCTGTGCTATGCTTAATGGGTAGAAAGTGTGTTCCAGACCGAGGGAAAATCAATACTGACAACATTCAAATGGACAAGATAAAATATCTAAAAATATCAACAACTGGCCGCAACATGCTTCAAAATGTGTGTGGAAATTTCGTCGCGTTCAGGTCGAGGCTAAAAATAATAAAATCAAAATTTATTGTTTTTCTTCTCAAATACATTTACCTTGATAGACGCACATCCCTCCCGTTGGGCTTGCATCAGACTTGAAGATTTGCTTGGATGATTTGTTAGGTTAATTGTGCGAAATGTGTACACTGTTTATTCGATTCCGCTAGCAGTATCCCTGCATGCCCCGCCACACAATGAACGGAATGAAAACGTGTAGTATCATCAAGCTCCAAACGATAAACTGCAGTCTCACTGATCTTAGATCAATAGTTGATGATCGCATAACAGATATTTGTTTGAAAAATCTTTACTTACTAACACACATTTCCTCACTCAATGCAGGGTTCGATATGACTTTTATTTCCGTCTAAGGTTTGTTCGTTTAACTACATTCCAGTTATGGAAAGTTTCGGTCGTAATCTTTTAACTAACGAGACGCGTATTACATAAACTGAACGTCCCGCCGGTAACGACGATCTATTACGATGAACAGGAAGTAGGAATCGTTAGATCGATCATAATCGACTGACCGAGAATATTTGCAATATTCTGTTTTGCCAATGGGTTATTTTTGATTATCGATTGCACAAATATTACGATCAATTTTTAATACATGCCAACAGATGCGAAGCAAGCAACTGTACAGATGCGAAGCAAGCTAGGCTCTTATTTCTTGCTATAATTACAAGGACTGTCTTTCAAGTACGCTTAAGCTCTTTACCATTTATGCCATCCGTAAATAGTGTAACCTTGAAACAACCGTTACCAACACCGCCTCGTGCTTGATTGATGAAAGATCGATTTGTATCATTATTACGCGTCATTGGAAGGAACTATGTCAAGCGCGGATGGCATGCTCAAATTGGGTGAAAATGTTGGTTGCAATACACTTCCTTCCTTTCTCGTAGGTTACGCTTGAGGAAATGCAACGTTTCGATCGTCTTACCGTAATTACCACTTCATTAGTTTCATTGCTGATTTTCATCTTTTTATTTATGAGATGTATAGATTGTAGAAGCTCAGCATCCTTTTGAATCTAATAATTTTATTTGATGGAAAACTAATAACCATATCCACGACCATTTAAATTCCAACATTCCTTTCCTACTCTTTGCGGGCAATCTCTTAATTTAAAGATGAATATATCATGTCTAACCTATCATAAGATCCTTGAATATCGCTCATGCCCATAGTGATTTGTGATTGAAATTTCAATCCAAAGACTACATCCTCAAACAGGGTATTGCATGTTGCATCTGGTTACGTTTACTACAAATACTTGCTCATCACTAAGGTTTGTAGTTGTGACGCAGGAATCCACAATAGTCACGTTCAAGTAATGGGAACCCAATCCGCTTTGCTTTTGTAAATCGTTGTGTGATCGTATCCGCAGCATCTTACTGCCAATGCAAATGGCCCCGTTTGCATCAAAACTAGCGGACATTGAAACAGATGTGAACTGATTCGCAGACTACGCGCTTGTACAATTTAAATCTAGCTCAATAGTATGTTCTGCGCAGACATAGACATTCTCATTTATGATTTTTCGACTTTTCCATCTGAAAAGATCCAGTGCGTCACTATATCCAAGGTAATCGGTGGGCCTTGTTCACATCCCATCTAAACACATCTCGGCTTTGCATTACAAATACACCCAAGTGACCCTGACGATGGAAGATTTTCGTTTCTTGTCGTCAGTCATATTTTTAGAACATATACAACCATATGCGCAATGCGTTTTTTTATCGACAAATTTTATGGAAAAGGTACTCTTTGGGTGTAAAATAAGCACGACGATCAATTATACTTCCAACGGTTGAAACATGCGACAAGCGACATAAATTCTGTCGGGTATGAGAAGACATGGGACATGAGAATTGCAACGAAATGTATCCAACATTTTAGAAAATGATAGTTAAATAGCTCTGAAAAGCCTTGCAAACGAGGCAATTTATGGAATATGAGTTGTTTATCATGTCGCAAGGAAAAAATAGAATGAAGAAGGCTTGCAAGTAGTAATATTTCGAATCCTCGTACTGCATGATGCATTTTCAGGAAATTTTTAGAAAAGAATCATAAAATCGTTAAATTGAAATTAATGATGAGTAACGAGTTTACATAATCCACAGAACTAGTTAAAATTAAAACAATATGTCATCACTTAATATTGCTCATACAAAATTAAAAATTATGTTTCAAGAATTATTTATTCAATATAAAACAAAGTACTCACCACCTTCTTTTTTCTGACCTACGAGTAAACTTTTACACCTGATCAAAACTTTGCTGAATCCTGCACAGTAGGACACTTGTTTGCTATTAAGAACAAGGAAAAAGAAAACATATTATAAAAGAATTAGTCACAGTTCCTCGACATTGATGAAGGATACATTTTAGCAACTACTGGGCAGGGCATCAGAAGTATCGTTGATTTAATCAAATAAATTCATGTGAAACACGGATATATAGCATCATTTGCAAAGATTTTTCATGCGTCTAAAGAGTGTTGCAATTGAACGTTTTCTTACCGTTTAGATTATCCATTCGTGTCGTTTAGATTACCACTTCTTTAATAGATTTCACACCAGATGTCGACCGTTCGGTACTAGAGATCTAAAGCAAAAGAGGGAAGCAGCTATTATTATCTCCCAACCAAGAGTAATATCTTAAATCTGATCTAACAAAGTTAGGTTAACACGTTAAGCACTACGCTCATTTTACACTGCTTTCCGTTCTGCCGGCTATTCGTCGCAAACTATGGACGGACTTGGAACGAAACGGAGTTTTATTTTCGATTTCGATTTTCGAAAAAAAAGTCCTAATGTTAAAATTTCGTTCGTTTCCAGACGCCTTCCAAACAAATGGTTTCAATAATGAGGACGATATTCGTTAGAGAAACAAAATGTAATGTCGGTCCCGAAGAACTTGCTTTCCTACCAAAACACCTCTGTCGGTCCGGGCGGGCCGACGCCGGCATAGCGGCTAAGAACGTGTCGGTACCATTGGACCGACGTAGCGTCTAACGCGTTAAGCAATCATGCTCGCATAGCCTGTAAACAAAGAAAAATAAAATGAGAAATGTACATTCTTACCATTTGCACTAGATAACTGCTCACTGTACCCGTATGGATCATTTATGAACTGGAACATATAGAAAAGAAAATAAAAGAATAATTCTAGCCTCTTTTAAAATTGCGCAGGATAGTATGGAGTTAAGCGTCGACATCAGTTCTGTTGTTTGGTTTAATCAACTAAATTCATTTGAAACACGGATATGTTAACATCATATGCCACATTGTTGCTACTGAACAGTTCATTTTAAAACTGTACTTACCAGTTGTTGTAAAACACTGCAACCCACAGGAAGAACAGAAAGACACAGCGCGAGCATTTATTTAAGATTTTAACGCGATCTACCTCGTGGCATCATACATTGACATAAGTTGACAGTCAGTGCAGCCAACTTTAATTTGCTATAATTTTGAATTTGACGTTTCTATTATCTTGAAAAATGCTGGCGAAGAAATATTTAAATAGACTGCATTTCACAGTTTTTTCCAAGAGTTTATGGCAGTACTTAGAGAAATGTCGTTACAGTTTTTTTCTTCTTTTCAAACATTCACGAATAATTATTTCTTATTGATAAGAATTTTTTTATCAAAATGATTATGGTGATAATTTATTGACTGAATGACCATTGACTGAAATGGTTTTTTTTTGTAGTTTCCACGTAGTGATAAATTTTACAGCAAGTGAGGAAAACATTCCTGAAAACATTCAATAAAATAGATTTTGATTGACGGACAATTAAAATGTGAACGCCTTTTACCAATTCTTCCCTCAAATTCCCCCCGTAGTTCTCTCCAATCATGTTGACATTCTTGAATTTTTTACTACCGCCTGACCTTGCAGTTATAGATAGATCCTTCTTCTCCACGAGCATTTTCCCTGTCGTTTTGATGCAGTCTTTTCTAACAACATGCTTGACCTAGAATCGAAGAAGGATGCGATGCTTTCGATTAGCTTAGTTCGCTAGTTAGCCTGCTTAGTTCGAAACGTAGCTAATACTCAAAACCTACCCATTTTTTATGATGGCTCGATTCGTACGCCGGAGACGAGATTCTTATATCAACTCAAAAATGTAATACAAGAGTCCATTCCGTCCATTCATGTTCGGTATGAGCGACAAAATGAAACATGTAAATCTATTCGTATACATCAACGCAAACTAACAATTCAGCATATTTTCCCACACTTTTAATCGAGTCCGGTGGAAAGCAAAAACACAAGCATCCGGTGACCGGCACATGAAATTCTGCAGATTTCCCACAGGAACACAAACAGCTGCATACATATCTCATCCCTCACGAATGCCAACTAACACCCCTGGGGAGAAAAAAAAACGACACAGCAGGAAGCTATTGACAGAAAGCCATAGGAAATTGTGAGGGTAATCCTTGATTTTTGTTAAAGTCTTCTTATATTAGAAGAGTATATTGAATAAGCAGGTATATTTTAGGTGGTTTACTGACATTCATTAAGTGTTCAAATCAACTTCATTATAAACTACCTCGGTACGCTCTAGATCTACCTAGCAAGTATATCTAGGTTTGAGTCATCGTTCACCCCTTGTTCGTATTCCTCGCATTCTGAGCAACGTTTGGCCTGACACGTGTATAACATTATTTTCATTAGACCTCCGCATCTAAACCATCATTGCATACGCTACGGCACACTCCCAGACTACAATAAAATAATGCAGTATTGCCGATTAATAGGAGGAGAAATTTTTTCTGTGTCCGTCATCGTCTAGACGATTTTTGATGAAGACTAAAAAGTTATATTGGCAATAACACTTATTCTTAGCGTCTACAATAGCATTATTCCATTAAAATTGACATAATGTTCAAAATTCTATCTACAAGGCATTAAGGCATTTTGCTTCTTGCTGCGTTCCTGAGTATCGTAAAAACCGATCAAACACCATGAACATTGCAACATTTTGAAGTGATGCTGCTTTCAATTACAGGTAGTTCATAGAACTGTCGACCATTTAAAAAAAAATCCTGCTCTGCTTCATGTTAATGAGTAGAAGAACAAACCAAACCATTAGTAATTATGTTTACAGGTTAGACATCGAAACATATTTTAACATCTACTGTGATTACTGTTAAGGTTCACTGAACAACCTAATTTTATTTTATTTCCCCTTTTCGCAACACTTGCTTAAGAACTCTGAATATGACCCTTTCTTGTGAGGAAAAGGAAAAGCGCACTATAGTGGGCAAGCAGAAAGATATCGCTGTAATGTACACCAGAAAGAGACACAAGCGTCGGGTTACACAAGGAGACACAATCTAAAACGATCCAAATGCAAAGAGAAGAGTGCATTGCCGCGAACGCTTCGGGAGTGACCATTATATTCGTCAGGGATAGATGGATTCCAAGGTGAGGGTGAGAAACTCATAACTTGTTTTTTCATGCCTTTAAGACCGCTACTTTTGAACTTTCGACGGACACGGATGCCCTTCCTTTTTTCCATTCTCTCAACAATCTCCGTGCCTACCTCGGCGATTACGCTTTTCGCTTCCTTCGCTCTTGTCGCATTCCGCGCGTCGTTATGGTTTTCATGGTTCCAGGAAGACCAAAACTCACGCATGTAGTCAACAAAGCAGCAGAAGAGATGCATGCTACGGGCTTGAAAGATGAGGGTGCACGGCGAAAGGAGTCCGCTTGTTTGCTTTCAGTTGATCATTCTTTCGAACACTTGTGCCCTTCGCCCAAGCACTGTGTCGTTCCCATGGGAGTCGGATACGAGCCACCCTTTCCCATGTGGGAATAATTCTCTCATCTTGCTGCTGCGTTCTTCTTTCATTGAAGCCAATCTTAACGCTTTCTACACTTTCATGATTTCGAGAATAGTGTGTAAATACACTGGTAAGAAGACGCATCCTGCCTTCGCCATGGTCAGTCCGTGTACATTGGAGAATCCAGCCTCAGCATACATAACTTTCGGCTCAACATTTTCCCTAAGCTTAAGAATATTTTCCCGAGACCGTGTTTTCTATGGCGGGGTCGTAATGTAAAAAAGCAAATTGTCATTAAATCTGTTTAAAAGGCATAGCTTTCAAACCATTTTCCATGGCAACATCTCCTCAATGTTCATACTCTCTTATATTGCTCCAATAGTTAAAGATTTGTGGATGTTTACATACGCATCACAACATTACATTGCACGAAAAAGAGCAAACCTGACGGCAGCAAACCGTTTAATACTGAACCCTACGCGAGTAAATGAGAAGTCTCTACATTCAACTAATGCAAACAAAAGTTGTTGGTAGGCCGAGTGCGCATGCGTCTCGACTCCCTCCCTTTCTTTCTTACTCTCTCTCTCTCTCTTTCTCTCTTCTCATTCTCACATTACTTTTGTCTTTCTGGTTTTTAACGTTCCAATTCTGTTATATACATATCTCTTTCCCGCGCACTCGATTTCTCGATTTCTCTTGATGGTCCGCGCGCGCTGTTCCTGGACATTTTCCATTTAGCTCTCGGGAGAGCAGGACGTTGCATAAATCGATTGCATTCATCGCTCGATGAAGTTTGTGTAAACGAAAACAAACAGCACTGTTTGCTAAAGCTTGTGAAGGTGGTACCGTTAAAACAACCAAAGTTGTGCACAGCTAGTTGCTGCAGATGCATGAAACGTGGAAAGATTTCAGCTAGAAAAGAAGTGGGAAGACAAGTGAGTGAAGAAGACTTGTAGTGCGTGTAGTGATCGACCGGATAGATTATTAATTCCTGCAAAGCAACGTGTAATAATCGCCGTTTGGTTTCGTGCTAGCAACATTGCCCAGTTCGTGCGTTGGTATAAGTTTACTATACTGCAGAGGGCATCACAAAATGAAGGCCATCACAGCAGTCTGTGCCACGGGTGCCTCCGTTCCGGCTATTGCGAATGGTCGCGTACGACCGCGGCATAGGGAGGGTGAAAATGACCCGGAGATTCAGATGTACCTATCGAAGCTCAAGGATCTGGTGCCTTTCATGGCGAAAGATCGCAAAATGTCCAAGCTGGAGGTTATCCGGAACGTTATCGACTATATTTGCGAGTTGCAAAACACTCTCGCACACGCAGACGCATCGTCCGACGCATCTGCGCCGATGGGGCAACGACAACCGCTAGGTGTGCGACCCCCCGCTCCGAACACCATCCTTACCACCAGCACCACGAACACCTTCTCCAGCATCAACACCGCTTCCAACACCAGCTCTTCCGCCGTCAGTGAACCAACACCTGCAGCAGCCATTGTGAGTAGTAAGCATACCGAAAATAATATTATTAACTACCCTTCAGGAGATGCTCGCGGGCGAAGATGGACACGTGTACAATGTATGCTCGGTAAATAGAGCTGGATGAAAAATGCCAATTTACAAATCAGGCAAAGCCGCGGTAATCGTTGAAAACTGAAAATCGATTTTATCATTCAAGCTGTCATACTTAGGCTGCGTCTTTTATATTAGAATTTTAACAACATCTCCATCAGTTCAAACCACGAACTCTATTGCTCTCCCCCTTCTCATCCTGCCTGACGCAAATGATCGCGTAGTGGAGCGCCGAGTACGACGAATGACCGTCGTAAGAGGAGAAGAGAGTGTGGAGGTCGCGTTCAGGAATGGTGTGAGACGGAGCGAAGAGTGGAGCGTGTTTTTAACGGCGCCACCGAGCTCGCAGCTTAGTTGAACACCTGCATTTCAAGAGGATATTGAAATGAAGCTTCCAACACTGGTTAGGCGTGTACGTGCTAGTGGTGGCGATTGCCTCACCCCAGATCGCGCACGCTCGTTCGTTCGACGACTTCGTCGACGACAGCCGGCAGAAATAGATGCAAAAGTTCACTCCACTTGAGCCGACGGACCAGCCAACCAGTGTTTCCATCGCTTGCATTCTTTACACCAATCCATCTCACCAACATTGAATCAAGGCAGTAAGGGAACTTCGCGCTAAGTCACCATCAACGGCAATCGCTCTTTGCTTGAAACAGGATTTCTTTACTTTTGCACGAGAACGCACATTTGGCAATCAAATCCATCACAAAGCGGAACAGTGCATCGTTTGACAGCCCTTGCATAAAGCATCCTGTCTTTCGTCAAAATACGCTCTCGGCCTTACTACCGTTTAATAGGGCAAACACAACACGAACGAGAAAGTTTCAACATCAAAGCGTTGTAACCGGCGGCGCCTGGAACTTTCATTATTCTCGTCTCCTTGTGCCTCGTTAGTTTTGAATATTCGTGAAGTATCATGGTACCTGCGCAGTTTACTGTCCCGGTTTACCCGCGATGGAAGAAAGATAGAAAACAAAAAAAGGCACTCCAATCACAGCCAAAAGCAGGAACGAACGCTAACCGTAACCTTTTCAATGCGTTTCACGCCCATTCCATTTTATGGTACCATTTTGTTGTCTCTGATTCGCCTACATTCTGCACGACACACCGATCGGGCCACCCTTCTATCACCCTGACCGGCGATGCCAAAATATGCTAGCAGTCTCCCTTTCCCTTGGGGCTTATTCCTTTGTTAAATCGACCATCTCCATGTATCGCACAGGGCCAAAGGATTGCGATGGACTTTCGTACGGGGAGGACTAGACGGAAACAGTCACGACCGACATCAACGGCAAATAATAATTTCGAATGTACTGTCCAAAAAAATGCATGAATTTGCTTTTACAAACTCTGAGCGAAGAACTTCTACATACTCTAAGGGCGTGATGTTAGATTTATCTCTGAGGTTAATACATTGGATGGAAAAGCTTGGCATCTTTCTTCAAGTTGCAGGCGTACTTTACTGAATGCAGGCCACTCTTTCTACTAAGCGGCTGTAGAAGAGCCACATAGCGCTGTCGGCCCAACGTTCATAGTTGAAGAAAGCAAAGAGAACAGACAGACAATTTCAGGAAACCCGACGGCTAGGAAATTATGACCGCTTACATTCCGTTCAACCTGATTTAGGCTTGGTTGAACGTCGTTTGGCCATCGCTAAGTTCAAAATGGATCGCGATGATTAGAAAGCCGTGCTCACACGTGTAGTGCCTCCCCCACTCCATGCAAACCAAACTGGGATAGATCTCACACAAAAAGAACAACTTTTATTTGACCGCAAACCCTTTAAAGACTGAAACGGGAAATCTCGTTTCCACTCCCATCGGTAGGCAATGAGACGAGATTCCGATTAAACTGCACGAAGACGGGTACGAAGTTGTTCCTTTTTATGCATTTCCCCTTTCTTGTTTTCGAGCGATCCACGCTACCTCGCTGCACACGTGAAATGCCTTCCAATGCAGGTGTCCGTTGTTCTGTTGCCAGTCTCTCGTCATGCTGATCCCTAAAGAATTTCTCTCAAAACTTTTTTTCTCTCTCTCTTTTCTCCACAGACACTCGACAGAGTAACGCCATCGACTTAGACACCATCCGGATGAACCCTTTTAAGAGAAACAGAGGTACTGCAATGCAATATGCGCCGTCACGCATTGTTAAAAATACACTATCGACGACTTGTAAGAATCCCTGACGCAAGGCTCCTCTCTTCTGTTCCTGCTATGATGATTCCGTCGATTCGTCGCACGAAGTCGATGATATAAATCCGAAGGACGACAGAGAAAAGAGGGAGTTTTGTGCGGTAACCTGAGAAGACGAAAGTCTTGGCGAATATAGATACAGCTGTGTAATGTACGGCAGAATAGGCCAGGGATGTAATGCATATGATGAAACGATCGAGAATGATAGAAAACTCTTAATTTTAATTAATTAATTCCATTAATGTTCTGTGATCAGTAGAAATATGTTTTGAAACAATGCAAATAATTACATAACACATGTGGAACGATAACCTCAACGCTTATGCTGAGAGAGTTGAAGAAACAGAAAGAACTGCTTGCTGTAGGATTCATTCAATGTGGCCAGCGAACGCGGATGAACGTTGAATCTGGTTGGTTTTCGCCTAAATTAAAATTCGCTTCACACTATTGCATATGTTACGCAGACTCACGTTTAAAC
Organism: Anopheles atroparvus; assembly: GCA_914969975.1. Taxonomy (NCBI): domain Eukaryota; kingdom Metazoa; phylum Arthropoda; class Insecta; order Diptera; family Culicidae; genus Anopheles; species Anopheles atroparvus. The sequence goes on along the minus strand of CAJZCY010000003.1, from coordinate 179,176 downwards.
TAAGATTATTACTTTACGCCAGTTTGCATCCGTTTGATGCCCGCAAAAAGTACCAGGTAATTTGTTTATGTTTGTTTAGACTGCTTCAGACAAGTGGTACACTTGTGTGCTTTCTTCGATGGAATGTGTGTGCTTGTATCATTTTTTCCAGATAATTCAGACGGATGATGCGTAAGCTCTAGGAACAAGCACGTTATAACGCACAATAATTGTCACAAGGGAAATAAATTATTGTGTACAATGCACTGTTTGTGGTGCAAGACAAAACTATGAATAATGAGAAACAAAGAAAATAAATGAAAGTAATTAACGAACAAGTTAAACCGTCTTTAAATTGGGTTTGGCTCACACAGAAAGAATGATGTGCATCGTGCAGCTCATCTCATCATCTAATGCATTCCGCTCCCCCTCTCTGGTGCGTTATTCAAACGTTTGTTAGGCTTGCATCGCAACGTTCGATCGATACTCGGCGTCGTCGTCATCGTCAACCAGATTACTTTTAGTGCTGTTTAACGACGATTCGGCATTTGTCTCGAAAAGTGTGCTGCACGTGTTCAACACCGAGGCCGCACGTTGAGTGATGTGCCATTGTGGCAAGAAGCAGTCGTGACGCTTGCAAGAACACACCCAGTTTTGCGCGATCATTCACTTTAGAGGAGTGCCCAGGCGGATACGAGCATACCCTAACCCTATACGCGATTTCCCATTCTCGAATGGACTGCGGGTTATGAAGGGCTCGCAGCTGCATCTATGAGAGGCATGCATCAGCGACAGCAAACATATATATATATATATATATATATATATATATATATATATATATATATATATAAAGTCTTAGTCTTATAGTCATAGTCTTCTGCAAAGAAGGACCCGATGATATACCATTTGGGTGACATGCTCCAGCTATGCCATAATTTACTCATTTTATTCGATTTACTTCAATTTCCCGAGGGTTGGTCACTGTTTGGCTTACTGGTTTCCAACTATAATTTATAAGAACGGTGTAAGAAACGATATAAACATATGGGTATTAATCAAGTTCTACCTTGGTAATCGGAGCATGTATGTGAGCTCGCCCTGCAGAGAATAAGTTCATTTATCTTTAATACATTAACTATAGTAATGTTAAATTAACACATGTTTCCTCCCAGCAGAAATTCATGCATTTTTTCACTGTTAAGTAAAGGTAATGAGTTCCGGGTACCGTTTACAATCCAACAAATAAATCAATAATTTTAAATCACAATAAAAGAATTCACCCCAAAAAGGAACCTTTCGCTGCAGCCGACATCTATGCAATTAGTGACATCCTGCACTACATCCAGCTTCTGTAACCGACACAGAAACAAAATTTGCGACAGTTGTTCTAGCATCTGCCCATGTATGTGCTTCAATCAAGGATACGAATTAGCCTGGCACCAAGGGAAATCACCGGCGTCAATTGAAAATACATAATTTCAGTCCCATCCCAAATGGTATGCGTACATGCAGCTGCCAGCTGGAATGGCACCACCGTGGCGCAGCCGGAATCGCAGGGGAATAAGGCGTCTATTTAGCTGGCGATGTGTTAATTTAGTTCCATGGTATTATTTTTCTGTTTGCTAGGGGGGGTTTCGACAAGATGAAGGCGGGAGTGTTGTATAAGAAAAACAGCAGATTTGAAAACTCGTGAGACATAATTTAAGCATGCCGCACAGTGTTCGATCAATATAAATATATACCTATTGCAGGGTACATAGTTTGCTGCTGCCGTTTTCCACTTCCTTGCTAATTCGGGCAAAAATCCGACCGCGATTGATTTGTGATAGCAGGTTTCAAAGCATCGCCCTTATCTAATTCTTGCTGGGTTGTCCGCGGTAAAGGGAAACCGCTGTTTGCACTCGATAGCCTTCATGTCGTACACCTGTGGCAAACGCAAAAGAAATAGCTTGTCGCTAGTTTGCACTTGCCCCGGGAATGACTCTGTTTTTCTGGTCGTATCGACGGGTTCGTCATCGACAGTAGATACGGCACAAGTGCGCGTGAACTGCCCACAACCGGGTAAGGTGACGTATACATGCAATTCCAAAAACCCTTCGTGTCGGTACGACCAACTGATGTACCGGCCGTTTGGTAGTATGTTTTCTTTAAGCGTTTCTTCTTGCCCGCTGTGCGCCTTTTGCACTCAACGTCAAATCGCGGTCGTTGATAAAAGCTGCGAGCGCTATCGCGGGGAGAAAAACAAAAACCAATAAATTCGTAAGCGTTTTCCTCCTCCGGCCACCATCCATTCGTCACTGCCTTGCCCAAACGGTGGCCAGGTGTGCCAATGTTATGACACGAGTATCTCTTCACCGCGGAGGTCGACTTAAGACACTGGCGAGTTTGATTCAAGTGCATTCGAACTCAGAGCCGCTATCTGCAATCGGCAATCGACCGATGGGAATAGACAGCACGCGCTTATCGTAGCGGCGTTCGTCCGGAGGCTAATCAATACCAGTAAGCCGTCACTCGGATCTTGATTGAGGAATTGTCATGGAATCACCGTTAACGTTCCGATTGACGGTGCTGATAATGACCGTCGGTACAGCTCCCCGCCAGGGTGACACCTGGATGCACCTGCTAATCTACCAACCGATCCGACATTGACATGCACACAATCGGAATTTTTACGCACTCGTGGACCGTAGGGTACCACTTCATGCGTTTTTTTTAATTACTTTTCAGTGGACTAGAATTCGCCTATCATCTATTAGTCGTGCTCCTATACAATAGTTTGAAAGCAATCCCTAGAAACAACTCAAATTTCCCCCATTTTCTCTTGCGAAATGCCTACCAACGTTCAACTTTTGTCTTTGATGTTTGAAGATGTTCAAAATGCCAATTTTATGCTTGCCGCACTTTACTCACAGGAAAATGTTTAGTTCATAGAGGATAAACATGATTTGCTGTTGATTTGGTGTGAAACTGTGTCTTCTGTCGTGGTCATAAAAACATTATGAAGCAGAAGTGCAAACGCTAAACCAGGATTGTTTTTCAGCAGCAATTCTAAACAAGAACAAGAAATGGGTCACATTTGGCATTAGTATTTTACCAGAATAAAAACACACAACTTAAGAAAAATTATGTCACCATGCAGCAACGAAGAAAGGGCTCTTCATTTTTTTTTCTCTGAATCACCGGATTCCTCAGTCAAATTCAGACCATATGATGTGCCATTTGGGTCTCTGGAGTGTGATACATCGAGGAAAAGCAAAGTTGGTTCAATTTGTTGAATGGATTATTGTTGTGTACACATACAGTTCAATTGGTACTAAATTCAACAGCGAAAGCGATTTTGGGCACTAGCGACAGATGGTAAATGGAAACCTAACATCTGCCGCGTACGATTTCTAATTTCATTTCTACGAAAAAAGGGTTATGCGAGAATAATGTTTTACATGTCAATAAAACATTTACTTCTCCGCTACCTAAAATTACTCCGTTAAGGAGCAACATTTTTTATTGAATTATAGAAACTTTAAGGATACGGGCTTTATTCGTCTCCAGTTCAGGTGTACCTCAAATCCGTACTTGGGTAACTAGCTGCGATTTGCTTCTGGTTGCGCATGTACCGTGTTCCATACGGCCTCACAGAGAAATAATAAAATATTTCCACAAACGATAATAGACTAGCTCCGACGAAAAGTCCTGTAGTTCCTCCGACCGACACTGGCAAAAGAAAATTCATGATATAAGCTATAGTCTAGCACCTTTATATAGTCTAGAAAATAGGACGTTGTCTCACCGACTAGGTCGAGTCGTCCACGGACCACATTTCTCTTGTATCGCTCAGTTGGCAAGGCAGACAGCTGAATTTCGATCGTAGAATAGCGCCGGTCAGAATCAAAGATGCTTTCACGTGAATCGTGTACAATGCCGATGTCCACCTCCGTGCACGACGGTAAGCAATCGCAGACGACCCCATTGCGACCTACCGACCACTTTGGTATGACAATGGTCAGATCTTCGTAGTGTTCATTGAGACAAATCAACCCTGTCATGTTGCACTTCAAGTGTGATGCTAAAAAAAGGTTTTGATTCATGGATATTGCTTAATAGACAAAATAGATTTTTTTTACCAGTGTTAGGCATCAAATGACTGGTGCAGTTACAAATCTTCATTTGCTTGTCCTTCCGACACTGAACTGAGCAAGCACTGTAACTGTAATAACGATGGACGTCGAGGTTGTTTTCTTCCGAGAAGCGGCACTTTCGCTGCGCCACGCTGACCTGCTTCGCCTCTGGATCGTTCTCGATGTCTTTAATGGATATATGCCGTTTGTAGGCAATGTAATGATCTACCAGTAACACGTCCGACTTTGGGGTGATCAAATTCGGCACCTCCTCTTCGCCGATCGTGTAGACATAAGCTTCGGTGAGAACGGTAATGCTCAGCTTCCCGGGTCCGATATGTTTATTCGAGATCATGTTAAGCTTAATCGGATGCTTGGCACTCGTCTGCAGCGAGTTGACTGCATAGCACAGGCCCAGCTCCGTTTCCATCGGTTGAAAGTATCGGCAACAATCGAACGGCTTGTCATTCCAGTAGCAATCCTCAAGCGTTTCTTCGCACGGACTACGGACTAATTCAGCGTATGCGGTAAAATTGTGAGAAAAACAGTTTTCAGCCATGTCTTCACCCGTACACTCGTTGACCGTATGATATGACTCCCCGCGAAAGTATCCGATTTCGTTGAGCACCTCTTCCATCGCAAAATCGTGATCCTCGCCCCAAAGCCTGCCCGAAAAAAGGTAATAAAAACGCCTTTACATGTCCATACCATTGCCTTGGAAAAGACGAACGACTTACTCATCTGCAATCGCCTGAATTCTTTCCATATTGCGCATTTCGCATACTGCAATTGAAGGAAAGCGCGTGTTCCATTCGCGGTAGCTTGTTTCCACGACAAAAGAAATGGCACTGGTTTGGAACGCCTCCAGAGAGGCAACGATAAGAAACGCAGAACCGACCCAGGAAATAATAACACAGACGACCCAGAAGACGCTACATTAAAAAAAATCAACCGGATTTCGAATACTCGCTATCGTGCAGCACACAAAGTTCAATCTTACCGCTCAATCACGTGGTATGAGTCATCCGCAATAAATTTGACTCCGTGAAATGTGGAGTTTAGTAAATAGTCTTTAAGAATGTTCACAAAACGCATGGTGAGTGTAGGATGATTGACATTCCAAGAAATATTGATTCAGTAAGTGCGACGGAATAGTATTTCTTGTATGACTCGGACTTGTGTTTAGGACATGAAAGGTGTTTTTATCGAGACTCGAATCAACGATAAACGTCGCATTTACATTATGAATGTATCATAATTGATTTATTATTTCTCTCCTTCCACTGTTACCTTCCATGCCAGTGAAAGCCTTCACCCGTGATATCACCCCAAACAATACTCTTCGATTACCTCCGAGAGTAGTTCGGATATTCTACTTCGGTACGTGAGGTCCTCCGCAAACGAACGCAGACAAACACTTTGCTTCTCATCGCCCCTGATGAAACTGTCGAAGCCCTCCGACGATAGCAATAAATCCTTTGCAAATCTTTTAGGTATCAGTGTCAGGTGGCTGAAGAGTAGCGATTCAATCAGACCGGCCAGTGCAAAGTGTGCACAGGATGCGTCATACTCCGGGCGCGGCAACACAGCTTCGATTTCAGTATTGCCGTAGGTCACAATCTGTTCTTTAAGTGTTTCGTAGTAACTATCGAAAAGGGAGGACGCAAAGTTTCGTCGGAATTCGCGTACGGTGCATAACGTTATCAGGGTCCAAACATCCAAAGCTGGTGGAGCATAACGAGCCAGTTGAAAGTCGACAAGTTTTGCTTGCACTGGAACATGTTTCATTCGGTCGGTACCGGTGGCTAAAAGTAAAAGGCTCAAATTAAAATCCACATTCAACATCGTATCGTTTGGATCTAGAAGCAATTATACTTTCGACTACAACTATGGAGGAATAATAAACTTCGGGCTCCTGATATGTGAGAAATCGATTGTTCAAACCTGTAGTATGTACCGGCTAACCAAGTCCGACAACATGTCCGTCATGAGCATCCGGTAATCATTGTACTGGGTCCAAGCTTCGAGACAAATGTCCACTCCGGCACCGCGGTCGTCCGGCAAGTGCTGACTGCCAACAGTGCCCGGTAGTCGATGCTCCTCGCGACATCTGGCAACAAGCTCGACCGGGAGCATCGTCACATGTCGGTATAGGACACTATCGACGAGCCCAGCGAGTCGATACTGATCGCACGAGTCGCGAAAGGACGAGAAGCCACTTGGAAAGACCTCTCGCACGTCCCGATGGAACCAATCAAGTTCGGCGCGCAGAGCATCGTAGTACACGTCCAACAATTCCTCGAGATAATGCTCCCGGAAAGTTCGGGTGGTAGCGGACATCAACAAGGAAAGGACGTCGTAGGCCGGTGGTGCGTAACGTGCAATTTGGAAGTCGATCAGTATACAACTCGATGGACGAGCATCACCCGGTTCAGACCAGTTACCCAAATTTAACACTTCAAACAGATTCGGTTTCTTAATGGACGAGCGCTTTCGTCGTCGACGCTCACCGTTGCAGATGGCTGTTTGTTTAGTTGCCTGTGATACCGCTGCCTCCAACTCCACCAGATCCTCCCGGTCGGACGTCGCTTTCTCGATCTCCGTTAGGCTTCCTTATCATGTGAAACGCAAACAAGAGATTATTTCTATTCACAGAACACTTTCAGAATGACTATCTAACGAGCTTACCTTCGTTGTACGTACTTCTTTCTACGTTCGTAGGAACCATCACGTACCGGAACATTACATTATTACTCCACAGGTCACCATGGTTTAGCACGTTGCGGTGTATAATCGAGGGCTTTGAGAAATCATAAATCTTGCGCACTATACTTGGGAACTTTTGCAGGATCTCGTCCAACCTATCCGAGCTAGCATACGCGTCGATCCGTTTAATCATCTCGCACAGTACGTGAATAGCATTTTCCAAATTCACCTTGCGCACGTGATCGTCATCATCTACATACGCATTCTCGTTCAGGTAGCCAACGAATAGTTTTGGTATTGGAGCCCCGGAACGCTCCTCCAGAATGAGCGATGCTGCATGCAGTTTTGCCACTGCCTGCAGTGCTACTTTCAAATGGTCAAAATCGAGTAGATTCTTCGTACCCTGCACTATGCTGTAACCATCTGTTTTCAAATTCTCAAAAACCACCATCCGTTCCTCCTTGGTGTAGTAAGCTGTAGGCACAAATGCGCGCGTACCGATCATGACATCCTGCAGTCTTGGAATGAGATGTTTGTACAGCAAAATTTCCTTTCGAAAGCAACCCATTTCCTTTATGTAGTCCGCCAACTTCGGTACGTTTTCTGGCAGCACCTTCAAAAAGAAGCTTATGTACTCTTCCTCGGCGTACTCCTCTTCCTCTTCTGGAGAATAATGAACCATTTTTTCGCGCAAATTCACATCCAGAATATAGTGGTCACCCAAATAACCAACCGGTTCCTCGCTAAGACGGCGTACTTGGTATGAAACCAACCGAAATTTGCCATTGACGCGATTGCGTTTGTCCTTGATGTAGCTTTTCACTACCGTCTCGATGTCGTTTTCGGACAAACCGATCGTTAAGGGATCCATGTGAAGTAATTCCTTTCTTGTTACACTTTAACCTCGAGAATAACCGAGGCAGATGGACGTTTGAGATCTTTTATACCACGTGTGGGTCAACGCGAAAGATAATACAGATAAACTATGCAAATATCATATAAAGGCGTTTAGATATCATCTTATCTCCTATCTTGTTAGAAGAGCCGTGGACGTATTCAGCTTCACACGGAGCATTGGTTCATCACAAAAGGTGATATTTAACCGGAACTAATTATAATATTATAAAACTAAGTTTAGAATCTGGATCCATCGGCACATATTTTTAACCATAGATTTATTTTTCCTTATAGACACTGCTCTATCATGTCTGGCAAAAGGTTGAGTCCGTCGTCTCCGAAGAATACTATCTGATCGCTATTACTGCAAATAAGGTTTACACCGTCGGCCTCAATGTTTTGTAAAATTTTTGAATTATAATCAATTTGGTGGCAAATCTCGTTCAGTATCTCCTCATCCACAATTTTATCGCCAAAATCGGGTTGCACCATTGTAGTGTCCTCCATCGCCTGCCCACCCTGCCGATGATGTTTTTCCACATGTGCCTGAAGTCGCGATCGAGAGCCGTATTCTGCGCTGCATTTGCCACAACGGAACGGCTTGCCAACATGCTGATAATTGTGAACTTTTAGTTGCTGCTTCTGTCGGAAGCAATCACCGCAAACATTGCACTTGTAGGGACGCTTGTCGCCATGAATTAGTTCGTGATCGGTTAGATGGCTCTTAGCAGTAAACCTTTTCAAGCAAACAGAGCATACGTACTTTCGTATGCTTTCTGAAGACTCATGATTTTCCAAGTGTTTCCGCAGAAAGCTACTTTTGGCGAAAGCTTTACCACAAAGTTTACAACGGTGAGTTTTACCCACGTGCAGCGCTAAATGTGTTTTGAGAGAATCTTCTTTACCAAATGCACGACTGCAAACATGGCAAGAATACTGCCTTATTCCTTCATGTATTATCATTTTGTGAGCATTTAATGAAGATTGGCGCGTAAAGATTTTCGTGCAAAGATCGCAGGCATATCGTTTTTTTTCTACCTTGTCTTTGTCCTTTGGCGTGGGTAATGATTTCGATTTACTTTGCAGAATCTCACGGGGGCCTTCGTCGTCGTGGTGCTTTGTTTTAGATTGGTTTTTATCGAATCCTTTGTTACTTTTGTGATGCCCATGCACCTTCAATTCGTGATTGTAACAAGACGCTTTTGCAACGAAACCTCTATTACAATACTGGCAATGGTGACGCTTTTCCTGAAGGTGAATTTCTTCATGACGTAAAAGAAGCTTGCGTGACTTGAACATTTTCTCGCACACGCTGCATCGAAGTGATCCATTTTGACAATCTTCAGAAGTTTTTTTTGAGATTTTAATTTCTGGCATGACTTGGTCCTGTCCAAAGTCTTCATCAATTCTCTCCGATCTCACACTACCAACACTGTTATGATCCAGATGGCTTATTATCTTCGCTATATTGGCCTTTGTTTGTAGATCTTCGTAAGACTTTTGCGCCCTTAACCGAAACAGATAAAACTTCTTAAGCAAAACTGCGCATTGCGAACATAACTCATTGCTCAATAGTTGTCCGGACAATGTATTCAATACTTTAACGACAGGCGGAAGCTGAGTAAGCTGGGTATAGATTTCACTCAGCCGAATGGCTGCTGGCGGGTTTTCATCGTAACACTCGTCGGGTCGGAATTCGCAGTACGAATCCAGGTTAAATGTAAATTCAGCTTCCACTAAACAGCACAAGCAAATAAACTCCATTATTTACGTTTTGGTGCGTCGATCTTCTTTATCTACCTTCTCAAAGAAACGTCAACACGAGCCAAAATGTCCTACAAGCCAAAGGTGAACATAGCAGAGATGCGTCTTTTAGGCTTTTTTCCACTTCTTTTTTCGATTTGTCCATTGAACATGGGATATCGAAAACGTTCACGACTATTTCCTACAAAATCTCATTCAAACGATATTCACCACTTTACCATGTTCGACGAAAGGTATATTTTATGGAATTTACCTTTGGGTACCTTGGGCATGCTCTTCAAATGCACGATTCAATAATTCAGAAGACCTTTCGCATTATGGAACTCTACAACTGTCAGGAGTGACCTCAAACATTTCTTTCAGCTAATTTTTGGTTTATGTTTCTATCATATCGCACAAATAGCTTTATACTAAATAGAGCACTTCAAAATGTAATCGAAATCAGACCAAAAGTGTAGCCGCAGGCAGAGTGGCCTTGTAGAGTTCATGATTTGTTACTCACAGTTGCTGATTATGTTTCTGTTATGGGCCAAAACCTGAAAACCTGCATTATTTGAAACGAAACGCATGCACTTAAATAGTTGCTTTCCTATCAAGTACAGTTTAGTTTAGTGTAAATTAGTTGAAACCAGGAACCATGTTTACCAAAAGATAAAACAAATCAGTTTTTACAAACATTCTATCACCCCTATATAAACCATTTTGTTTTTATTGTCCTATCACGTATTTATCAATAATCTGCGTGATCATATCACTTATGCGTATGCGATATTGTTCGTACTTCTCGAACCCCCGTATACTAGCCCGAACAAAAATTGTGGAATTCGTTTTGCAATCGAAGTCGTCCGTTACGCTGTCGTTCCATTCGTAACAATCTTGCTCCGGTGGCCAGTGGAAATACATGCAGCTTTCAATAAGTCCGGCCAGGTTGTAGTGTACACAGGACTCTAGAAAAACGGACCTTGGTAAAATTGTTTCCGCTTCTAGCTCATTAGCCATTATATATGATTGTAGGCTATCGTAGTAGATATTTTTCCATCGATCTAAAAGAGGCTCCCTGGAGGTGCTTAAGGTGGAAATCATGATCAGCGCCATCACGTCGTATGCTGGTGGAGCGATACGGGAAAATTGGAAGTCTACTAATTTGGCTTCGATTGGTTGTTCTGAAAAACAAAAACCATAGGTATATTTTAAATAATATATATATAGCCCCGGATTTCGAACAACTAATATGTATCTAATCTTACCTTCATTTTCACCATCGACAGTCGATGCATATTTAAACATGATGTTGTTACACCACAGGTCCCCATGATTCAGAACATTCCGGTAGGATTGCGACGGTTTGGCAAAGTCGTATATTCTGCGCATCAACAAAGGTATTTGTTCTAGAATATAACTCAACTGCTCCGAATCCCGATATTTTTCGATCCTCTTCGTTACTTCGCACATCACCTGAATGCAATTTTCTAGATTTGTTGTGCGAACGTACGTGTCCCGGTTTACGTACACATTTTCATTCATCATGTTAATACCATGAGCATCAGTGACTTTTTTACAAGCCTCGGTTAACGTGATTTTGCTGCGTTCCTCGTATATCAAAGACGTTGCATGTAATTTTGCAATGGTTTTCAGGGCCACCTCAATGTGAGCTTGGTTCAGCAAGCTCGAGTGCTTATTTATCATCATTCTATAGCCTTGTTCTTTTAGATCGTCGAATACAATCAGCTTGTTGTCTTTTGTAAGGTAAACATTCGCCACAAAGGCTTCAATACCACGTGTAGCCCGGACAAGTTCCGGTAGTAGCTTGCTGTAAACGAATATTTCTTTATGAAAGCACCCCATCTCGCATATGTACTCCGCCAGCTTTGGGTTAGTTTCCGGGAGCATCTTCACGAAGTAAGAAATGTAATTTGCGTTCGTTGTGGGAGTTTTCTGAAATGGCTTTCTAGAGCCTTCTGATTCGTTTTCCTTCTGCTCATTTTGGGCATCGTGTCCCAGTTCTACCAGTAGCGTCAGATGGTCTGCTAAGTATCCGATGGGCTCATCACTTAATCGCTTCAAGGAATACGATACAACTTGTTTATTAGGAATTTTGCTACGGTTCACCACGACTCGAACATCCGGCTCACTGATCGTTTCTATGGTAGGAGCATCCATATCCTCCAGAGTAGAAAAGCCTTTTTGATGATAGCTGTCTCAAGACACAATTTTTTTCAGATCCAATTACATGTAGAAGTGACTCCACCTCCAACGATGATGTTCTCAATCTGACTTAGTGACGTAACCAACGTCAACAAATCCACTGTATCACTAGCCCTTCATAGAGCAGGAATAGAAGCACGGTAGAGGGGTGATGATAGCATTTACATCAATTACGCTAGGGAAAACTATTTTAGCTTCGAACATCTCATTCGTTCGCAACGTTATGGCCCGCTGTAAAATTCATATGTATCCGCCTAACAATTGAGGTTGAATGATCAGTTTCACGACTTAATTTTCAATGTTTGAACACTCAGCTAGTTTCTACACTTGCGATTCATAATTACGCTCGTGCACTCCAAGGAACGAGCAGAATAATATTCTTCACCTAACAGATTAACGACCCAGATGAACAGCTACGATATTATTGTCGTATCGTTGAATTTTGATGACTTTTTTTTCTTGAGCTCGAATGTACAAATCTCGAGAACGCATCACCTCCGTCCTCCTTGCTGCTACTAGAAAGAGTGTGCCTAGGGAAATTCGGAATGTCAAAAATGACCATGAATGATTTCGTCCACCCGAACGACAGGTTGCAAACACAGCTGATTTTGACGTTTGGTACAGTGCCCCTGGCAACTAAATCAAAAATACAGGTACAAAGTTCGCTCGTTCGTCCTTTGTAGAGCGGATGTAATATGGTTCATCATAATAAACTTTACAAAAAGCAACATAAAAGATTAGCGGTGTCAAATTCTACATTTTGATCTCGGCTAAGTGAAATGTTTCAATTCCATTCCAGCAGTGGATTGTAATAAAAAATGTAATATGAGTAAAAATTATTACTAAAACAGCTTACGGGTTGATGTACATATGCTAACTGATCAGCAGTTCATGTTCATAAAAATCATTAGTTCATTTTCAATATGTTCGTTAATACTTCTGGAAATTTCTTAAAATAAGCTTTGTCATCTTCCCATCCAAAGACACTTAGATAAGGAATATTTATCCCGTGAATGGTACGAAGCTGTCCTCTTCGTATGAGATAACAATACGTCACAGTAGGAACTTCCACGAAAACAGCATCTGCAAAGATAATTGAATTAAGCACATATTTATTCAAAGTTAACTGCGCCAAGACGTCGCTATCAGCGAATCAGTGCAGTTCGTTGAGGGACGGTATCAGCAGATGTTGCTTCCACAAGTTCATAGCGTCGTGCGATTTTGAAATGAATTCCATTCACTCTATTCTTTCTGTAGATGATTGTGAGAAAATAATTCGACGCGATAATCGAATCACAAGTGATCAACGTGTTCAGATTTTAAAATATGATGCGAACAGACTGCCTGGTCATCCTGGTTATTTAGGCGAGTACGCGTTTATTAAAATTCAATTTCGAACTGTAAGTTACGCACAGCCTATTAAGCCGTGTAAAACAATTAACGTACGATGGATTCAATTCATTACACCAGGGGTCCAGTGCCATCAAATCAAAGCGATATTTTGCTAAGTCACTCCCGTATCACGATGCGGTCCTTACAAAAGCCATAGAGGAATGGGGCATTTTTCGCAAGGAAGCGGACTTGTACAGCATACTCTACAACCGCTACGCGCGGGATTCGACTAAGGTGACCAAGTGGGGGCCGACATGTTTGCTCACGCAAAGTAACCTCATCGTGATGGAAGATCTTACAATTTCGGGATTTCGGACCGTTCCTTTTCGAACTTCTTTCAATGAGCTTCACATGAAGTTAGTCTTCGATCGTCTAGCTCAAATGCACGCATGTTCTCTGCATTTCGAAATCAAACATCTTGCCGGAAAATCTATTGGTTCACTTTACAACAATGTCATGTTATTTGAAACTACTTTTACTCCGAATAGTGGTTGGTTTGTAGCGGGTCTAAAGGTGAGTGATGATTGCATGAAATGAAATCAATTACTTTTCATTGAAATGTCTTTTGGCTCATTTGTAATAGGGCATTCATACGATTGCAGTGCAGCGAAACCGCCATGCGAAGGATCCATCCCAGCGATTAGTCATCGAGAAACACTTATGGGGCCACCTGGAACGAATCTATTCTTTGGTAAAGTGTACGAACCAGTTTCGTTCGGTAATTGTCCATCGCGATCTGTGGGCTAACAATATTATGTTTAAATTTGCCGAAAAAGACCATTTTACTAAGCCGATGGATTGCGTCTTGGTGGATTTCCAGCTGGCTCGTTATCTTCCCCCAGCAATCGATTTTATGTGTGCTTTGTATCTACTGACAAATCGCTTGCAGCGCGATACCTCCACGGATTCATTCATCGATCACTACTACGGTGCCCTTCAGGGAAAGCTTACTATTTTAGGTCTTGATATAGATACTATACTGTCGAGGGAAGAGTTTGACCAAAGCCTAACTCACTACCGTCTAGTTGGGCTCATTTGGGCAGGTGTTTTGCATGGATTTGTCAACTTTCCACCAGGAGTAATGGATCAGTTACACGAAAATGATCCGGAAACCTATACTCGAATCTCAATGGAGAATCGTGATGACTTCATACTGAAGTATTACGACTGCGATAGTTATTATCGTGAGCGGATGGATGATGTCGTAAGTGAGATATTAGAATATTTGTATGACTTTTCCTAGCTTCTTACATGGCAAAACAGAGGAATTCATAATATTTAAATATATCTATCAGATATTCATATGAAATAAACAGTCTAATCTATATAATACATATGATTTCACTGTATTGTATCATGAGCAGGTAAATTTATTTTTATTTTTTTCTTATATAAAACATTTATAGCGCGTGGATAAAGATCATTCGATTAATTTCGATTCGATTCATTTTATTGAAGAAAAAAAAACACAAAAAATGTGTGTCCACACCATTCACACCATAGTGTGCACAAATAACTTTAAAGAACATCAATTAAATCTCTAACTATTCCCACCATTCTTTCCCGATAGACTTCATCATTCTGCAGAACCTCTAAGCACAATTTGATTTTGGCATCTCCTGTAAAATTATTATAACATTCTTCGGAGGAAAATATTCTATTAACATATTTTCGAGGTAGTAGCGTAACGTGATTCATTAGAAAATTATCAATTACGCCGGATATTCTATATAAATCGCAGGATTTGTAAAACGACTCCGCATGACAAAGTTCGTCAGGTACAGAGCACAATGAGGGATGTTTTATCAGTTCATCTCGCATGCGTTTGTAGTAGAACCTTATAAGGTCGTCACGATGTATTTGTCGAAACTTCCCAGTGGTCGTCAGGGTTATGAGCATATTTACATCATATGCAGGAGGTGCGTAACGAGTAAATTGAAAATCTATAATCAAACACTCCACTGGCACCGAACGACCTCCAGAGACTGCATACCGAAACATCATATTATTTGCCCAAAGATCACCGTGGCATGCAACGTTTCTGTGATCAGAGGATGGCTTTACGAGGTCGTAGATGCGATGTATTAAAGCTGGCAATTTTTCCAGAACGGTATCCAGTTGCGGGTTGTCTTTTTCGACGACTTGTACAATTGCAAGTAAAACATCAATTGCAGTGTCAAGTTCATTCATCCTTGGATTATTTTCTTTCCGAATCCAAGCATTCTCTTCCAGTACTCCCGGGACCAACAGTATCAGACTCTTTCCAGTTTGCTTCTCCAGAAGCAGTGCTGCTGAATGAAACTTAGCCAGCGCGACAAGTGCGCATTCCAAATGTTCCTTATCAAAAATACCCGTCGACACGTCGGCAATATTCCGAAAACCTTGTATTTGAAGATTCTCCAGCACTATCAATCGTCCGTCCGGTTCCGAGGCCAGAAAACATTGTGGAGAAAAGCGGGAAAACTGCCTCATCTTTGGAAGTAGCTCACGATACATGCGTGACTCTTTGCGAGCACTGCCAATTGACTGAAGGTAATCGGTGAGAATCGGAATCCCAGACGGCAATACTTTGAAGAACAGTTCCACTGTTGGATATGTCCTCTCGTCTGACTGTAGCTCCAATATGAAATGATCTCCGAGATATCCAACACGGTTCTTCGCAAAAGGACGCACTCGACCAAGGACTTGCGAAGGACAAGGAACTGCTCCATCGTTTAATCCAAAATACTTTCGCCATATTTCGTTCAAATCGTGTTTGCTGATCCCAAGATGTTCTATGGAAATAACTGCTTCACTGGTCGCAGACATCTGTACCGGAGTAAGCTTGAAAACTGGTTATTGGTGTAAGAAACTGAACTTAAATAACGAACACCCCACCCTTTCTTACTGCATTATGTCAATGTATTGGTGGTGATAACAGACAGGCACAGTCAGACAGTATTTACAGAACCAACTCCTCGAATACTTTTTACCTCCGTATTGGTGAAGTTATCATTGACGGTGGTGAAGGTTGAGTATCACTTATCAACATCACAGCATGAGATGTTTATGGCTTGCTTTAAACAAAGGGACTGTGATTAATCACGGAGCTGGAGACGCATATTATCTACTTCGCAACACATGTCACGCCAATGCATCCAGCAAATAAATTTAGCAACCCAGCGATGGGGCGATGGCAAATCAAATGCAGTATGCTTCAAAAACAGAAACAACCTGTTGATGATATTGATGCCACAGAAAAATTTAAAGAAAAGTAAAAAGTAGTCTAATACAAGCTTGCTCGTGTTCGGGCCATTCTACGCAAACGACTAGAATATAACAGTTTTGTTGTTGTTACAGACTATCAATTCTTTTCAAGTGTAGCGAACACAAATACTTCTTTTAAAAATACAAAAAAAAAACTGGACTTTGCCTTTTCGAATCCTCAACCCAATGATCGATATATCAATATGTTGCATTCAGACTACAGCCCTACAGGGATGTATAGTGCTATCAAATATCTCTACTTTATATCGAAAGAAAGTTGAACTATGGAGATTTTTCGGATGTTCAAACAACTAAAATTGGGACATGCTGATAATTGGGGTCTGGGTTGGTACGACGAAAACGCACACACTTTAAATACAAAAAAAGTAACATAGGGGATTGAAAACGTGTTTTTCAGACGCTATCAGAATACTATATCTATAAATTCATCAGACAATTTCCCCAACTGAATGCCTACAGTGGCAGCAGTAGCTACTACCTGATTTTGATGCATTTGATTGACAACAGCTGTGGCCACCTTACCAGCCCTGAGTTTCTTACTTAACCGGGTCGTTTTTTCTTTCACTTCAACTTCTTCGGCATTTACATCGTCGTTGGCGGTGTCATTTGCACCATCAGCTTCAAGAACGACACCATTGGTTGTTGAGGTGACGTTCAATGTAATCTGATCTTGGGATATACTTTCCTTTACCCGCGTCTCCTCAGTAACCAGTAACGATCGTAGAAAGTCCTTGCACAACAAGTTGACCGGTGCCATGGTATGTGAAGATGAGGCAACAATCTACAATTAAAGCACATTTAATAGAAAACAGTTGTTAGAATAGAAAACAACTAACTAATAATAGAAAAAAATTAGAAGCATTTTGCGGAAAACGCTATGGTTTCATGAAATATCATTTGTGTAGAAAAAGCAACATGACCAAGAAGGATGCATTCGACAGGTACCCGGGGGGGGTTGTCATCCCAGACGATTCTCGTTCGCTTTACTGAATAAATAAGACGAACATTCCACAACGAAAATTAGAAACCGTGATTACTATATAACAGTCAATCAGAGCTACGTAGAAGGATCAATCGCGTCACGTCCATCGAACAGTTAGGTCAATCGTTCCAATCATAGTACCAGCCCTTATCAACCACGGTGAGCTATAAAGCTGCTATAGGTATGTTTTTACGGGGTTTTTTTCACACGCGTGTTTCGCTTCATTTATTTTAGTTTAAGATTAGTTGCTACGTGTTATGTTTACTAGTAAACACGCAACAAACTAGGGTACTGTGCTTGCCATTAACACGTTACCCGCCATGTCAGTCTCGAGGATTTTCCGTTCACTTCCCGTCCGTCCCAGATAATTTGTCAAATAATATTTTCTTACAGAGGAAAGGAATCAACTTTAAGGGGTAAGCTAATAAATATTGTTTAGTTTCACAGCAAGAGATGTACTGTTTCGGGCTACTGGTGTCGCTTCTTATTGCGATTTGTACTTTTGGATCGACGATCGTACACACTTGGCCTGTCACCAATCCGGAAATAGTAGACAGTCTTATTTTTGCCGACCCTGAGGAGGTATGTATCCACTATTTTCTTGTATTGTTCTTGTAAATGCACTAAAATGAACTTGTATCACCGATTTTCTAGTATAGCTATTATTTTCAGTTCTTCCCCCGTTGCGATTGTTTTTGGAAATTTTTGCATGATGAAATTTTTGCATTGTTTGATTAATTGGGGAAAAAAAACTATCAGACACCCCACTGCTTGCTGGTTTGAAGTCTTTTTGTCGGCAAACAGGCCTCTAGTTTGCACAAATTCGTTGAGCACAAATATTGATAATAGCCGCCCATAGTATTTAAGAAACCATCATCACCCCAAAGATGCGGGTAATGATAAGTTTCTACAGAACAGTATTAAGTTCGTGGTTCTTTCGACTTATAAATCAAATGTTTCATGCATAGTTGCAGAGTTGAAAAGGCAAAAGCAAATAATCGTTAGCATAGAGTAAACACATGTAAAATATGCTTTAAAAAAGCTTCCTTCCTACTGCTGTCACACCTTGCCAGGCATCAGACATTTTCATGCACACTTTTGTACAATGAAGTTGTATAAATTATGGGGTGTTTATCTATTCTCTCTACCAAAAACC
Organism: Anopheles atroparvus; assembly: GCA_914969975.1. NCBI lineage: Eukaryota > Metazoa > Arthropoda > Insecta > Diptera > Culicidae > Anopheles > Anopheles atroparvus. Next base: position 160,710 of record CAJZCY010000003.1, on the reverse strand, counting down.
AGTTATCACAAAGATAACAAGGTATTTTTTTAAACTTGTCCTGTTTCTTCCCTTTTAAATTCCGCTTTTACAGGCAGCTCAGTCGATGCGGGAAATCCCTCAGTGGCACTGCTTACGGTACTTCAAACATGACATTCACCTTATGCGGCGCTGCCGCAACTACCGGCTCCACATGCTTCGTCGCCCAAACGATATGATGTAAAGAGCAGTAATGGACTGCATTTCAAATAACTTTATTCCAATAACAGAAGTATATACTATTTCTATATCTATCCAAAAGATCCATGAGTTTGAAGGAGAAGTATTCTTGATCAATGTTTAACCAAACTTTCAAAACGTATCTATTGATAATAACGTATATAGCGTTATTCAATGATGCATCTTGTTAGATAAACAGGCGGGTAGAAATATAATTCTTAAAAATTGCTAACAGCGGAACATTATGAGAACCAACCAGAAACAACACCGTCCCTGATCTAGATTCACTTTGCATCGTTGTTTCTCTCCTCTGTTAACTTTCGAATTATTTACAATTCGCTTTATATTAAGGTAAAATTGCTTTCAAAAACATGTATAAAAATATCATGCCAACTATTAATTGATGAACCATTCATAAAACATACAAATAACATCAATTCAAATCGCCTTAGCCAGCGCATGATGACTTGTTCAAAAATGCAATGCTAACTTAAACGCATTACCATGAATGTAACTGTAGTGAAATAAACTGGGAAAGAACCATCGTGTACATCTTTTTTGTTCATGAACTAAACCACACCACCTCAGCAAATCAATTGCCGATTGTTTGAATAAGATTTAAAATACAGATTTGTGCATGTACTTACGTCTCTTAAAACAGATTTTCTCTCAAACCCGATGGAAATGCCCGACCGTTGTTCAGCACTTCTTTGCAATTTGCTCCCAATTGCCTGTTTGGCGAGCATTGCTGCAAATGGGGTTTTGAATCCCACCGACATGTCGTGCAAGTACTCGTTAGCGACTAGGGTTTCCTCGTCATCACTATCCACTGGCCCTAGCAATTCTTCATCGTTATCGGAGACGAGCTGCTGCAGCTCCTGCAACGAACAACATACACATATGTATGATAGGCATTACATATTTTAACTGATCCTACTTGCACGCAGCGAACCTGACTGGTTGCATTCACTTACCTGTTTTGCATTGAGGAAGAAAAGCTGCGAAGTAGCCTGCCAGTCGACATTAAATGATTGCGAGCTAGGATAACGTCTCGGAACCCACACAGCGCCAAACACTTTCGGCATGTTGATTCGATGATACAGTGGCATGGGAATATTTGGTAGAAACACATACACTGAGAAAAAAAGGTAGTGTGAATTAAATGGGATCAACATAAGATGCATGTCATGATGCGACCAGGAATAGTTACTTACACTCATTTTCTTTCGTGAAGGTGGCAATCAAATTAGTGATAGGATCAAGGGCGATACGATCAATCGTAAGGGCAGCAGATACTTGGATTTTCAGGGATAATAGATTCCATACAACTAGCCGGTTTTCGGTGGTAATCACAACCAAATGAGAAAACTGCCCATAGCAGAACAGGACATGGTGAATTTGCGGAAAACTTTTAATCGGATTGGCAATCTCTTTCCTGCGACCATGAATAATTTCAACAGTTTTCCTCTTATTCGCTACCTTCGTTTGATCAATATTTTGTTGGGAAAAAACGTTTGTCAGACAATTCTCAATGGGCACTGGCGACAATCGACGACGTTCGTAATTTCGTTGCTTTCGAATAATACGGAACTGCCGGATGTTACTAACATTTCCACATATCTTTTGTAGGGACTGTTCAATTACTTTGGCGGATCGACTGCTGGCTAATAGCTTGCTGCGTATGTGTCGCTTCATCTCTTCGTTTGTTCTGCATCTGATACGAAGTGAGTAGAACAGCTCAGCTCTTTGCATCATATTCATTTTGCTGTTTGTCTGTATCTTTTGAACGATATACTTTTTGTGACATTCCGAAACACTTTCGATTAGTTCCTTGCGCGCTGAAAACATTCGGCTACTGCGTTGCTGCTTCGTACATTTTTCACTAGCATTATCAAATAATGAGCTCTTTTCTTTGCCATTAATTAGCGCCACCATCTCTGAAAGAATCTTCGAACGTGCAACGCCGTACACGCTCTTCTTTTTTGCTATCTCCGGCATTTGCTCGTTTTTGCCAACGCACGGCAGGAGCATTATTGCTCTGTTTACGCATCCGTCATAACCGCTAGCTGCGGAAAGTGAACATTTCAGCTTAAGCGTATCCGAATTCCAAATGCACAGAACGTTCCCGAAACCACCAGCCAGCAAGGACGCATCCTGCGAGAAGGAGATCGATCGCACTGGTAGATTACGATGTTGAATGCTACCAACACAAGCCCAGACCACTTTCTCGCCACCGTCGCTTGTTTCGATCTCTTCTAAGGACCAAACTTTAATACGACGGTCATGTCCAGCAGTGGCGCAGAGCAAGTCTCGCTCCCGCGAGGTGCTAGAGAACGCTACGTCAAACACCCCTCCTTGATGGACATTTTCCAGGTTAGTACTAAGGGAATATATTTGACGAGACTCGTTATACTTCCAAAATTTCAGTCGTGTTTCCGTTGAATTATGATGATCGTCCCAGTTCTCCACAGTGGCCAGCCAATGGGCGTTAACGGCAATGTTTGTCACTACCGTGTTGTGGATCACATTGTGATCTTCATTGGTGTTGTAATTGCGCAGAGTAATGTCCAAAGTGTATAACATACTTTTTGTGTATGGAGAGAAAAACTGGATGCATCCAACTCTACCATTCATAATGATGGTATGTGTACGGGGATTTAACTGCAAAGCGGCTGGAAACAGTTCCTCTTCGGGTACATCATCGGATATTTTGGAAAAACTCTGAACAGTAGCCGTCTGTTTGTGAAGAGCGTTCATAACGTGTATGCCGTTGTCAGCAGTGCAAAGCACTAACTTTAGATTTTCTGGACCAACCGCTATATGTACAATGCTGTCAGTAAGCCGCGGAATCAAATCCGCTTTCTCCTCCTGCCCAACACTCCACTTGACCAGCACACGCTCATTACCACCCGAGTAGAAGTGTGTGCCATTGCTGGAAAACGCCAAACAGTTTACAGGACGCGGATGCCAATGGTATGTTTCAAAAATAATTTTTTCTTTAGTTAGGAAGTTGCGGTACAGTACCACGCGGCCCAACGTATCTCCCACAGCCAGGATAGCGTCAGTCGGGTGACAAGCCACAACTACCGGTCGTACACCACTACAATGTGGCATGCTGTCTACGTACACGGTCGGTTTCAATCGTACCCAATACCATCTGCTTTTGGCTATGTAAGCAAAATAGTTTAAACCGTAGCCTCCCGGCGCTGCAACAATCCGCACATTGTTTGTGTCGTTATTATGTTTCTCAGGAGCAGCTAGTCGCTGATCGCCTTTAACTTTATCTGTATGAATCGCTGGTCGCACCACTTCCAAAACTAATCGTTTGTGAGGACAGTATTGAATAAATAGCTTTTTGGTCGATGTCCCAAGCACCAAAAACGAAGAAACTCCATTCTGATCGTACAGTACATGAAATGATTCAGCGATAAATTTGTTCTTCACAATTTGGAGTTGATCGGTCAACAATCCGGAGTCTATCTTCCATGAAAGAATTAAACCGTCTACAGTGCAACCGTGGATATACTTTCCTTGAGTAGAGTCGAGCACCATTCCGATCAGATGACCATCGCCGGCTTTGCTCTCATAGCTGCGTACAAAATCACCCGTGGTTACATTGAACGCCTGTATAGAACTTTCATAGACGACAAACAACAAACTGGAAAATGGGGCCAGAAAAATGCGTTAATAATGCGTTCGCTTCAGTGGTCTGATAAGGCTTACTTTCCATCACAGGAAAAAAGAGGTGGATATTGAACCATACATCCTCCTGCAACGCGCCTTATTCGTAGCCCGTCATTCGATGTCGCATCCATCGCTAGCTCTTGTGCTAACACTTTTTTTTTACTTCGCTCCATTTGCCCTTTATTGACGTTATTCTTACTCGTACTACTAACCGAGTCTATACACATGTCCTACAACTTGTTCACAAATTCCAATAGAGTTTTATATTTCACTGCACTGCTTTTAACCCACAAGTTACCGGAATAATATGCACGCGGCGAACTGCGCTGCTAGCACATGGAAAACTTATTATGACATTCGCCAAGGTTGATACATAATTTGTAGGGTAGCTCTATAATTCATCGATAAAAAGCCGCGTTCCCCCGCTCAGGCAACCAAGCATCCGCAACTCAGGTTGCTCGCTGGTTGCACGCGTGTGAACGAGGGTTTCACGGCTCTAGCTGCGCAGAAACGAAGATAGGATCGATCCTATTTTGCGTACAACCAACATGGCCGACACTGTCAAACCTTGTTTTTTTTTTAAAGAAATGTTGTTTGTTGTCAACAAGATTTTTGTCAACAAACCTGCTTGAAAACGTATTTTTCGAAGCGGTTTGTTGAATTTGTTGAATAAGGATGAGCTTTATAACCAAGGTAAATTACTTAAAAAAAATAAAAAAAATTAATAAAAATATATGTGAAAGTATAAAAGTGTGTTTCCACACTAAAAAACATTCGTTGAAACATTCTTTGAAACATAATTTTGACAATTTATTTGATGCCTGGTATATCAATTTGCCCCCTCATTTTTGTTTCAACGTGGAGAGCTGGAAAACAAAACCCAAAACTATTTGGCGCAAAATATAGCCATTTAGCCATTTCATTTTAGCCGAATCAGTTGTGTTTCCTTTAAGAAAAATTGTTTTAATTGCACACATAATTATTGAAATCGAAATCAAGTTTAATTTCGCATGAAATAAACAAAAAAATTGAAAATGTTTCGAATTAAGATTTTGTTTTGTGGAAATTCATTAAACATAATCCTATTTCAAAACATGTCAAACCGGGCCCGAGGCTGTTCTACTGTTATACTATCCCGTCAAATCGAATATCAAAAAAACGTTTCAGCCGAATGTTTCACAGAATGTTTCAATGTGTATACGCGCTTTAAGTGTAACCAATTTTGTTAAAATTTTCGGATGACATTTCCCTCCTGGGCATTGGTTGACCCGGAGGGTATGGGGAAAAAGGTGGAATGGGAGAAACGAGGAGGGGTAACCCATAACAAAAGGGGAGTGAGTTCCTTCTCCTCATTTCTCGATTTACTGAACGCCATATATAAAAAAGACTCCTATTGATTGCTTGGCATTCAGTGCATCAAGTATATGCCGTTCAGTAATTTTAATGTATGGCGTTCAGTGATCGCATGCAAGTTTTTGTACAGCTGGGTTTCCAAATGAACCGGTTGAAACGCTATGCTGCAAACGGTTACAACGTATAGATTTGCACGTATAGGTCCGTAGTGTAGTTACATGAGCTGCTCTTGCTGACCCAAATTGCACATGTGGGCAACTGGTTTTTTTTTTGCATTGGATGCCATGGATTTAATTGTATGGTATTGTTTAGGATTTTCAAAATTATAGTCTTATTAGTTAAAATACCGATATCAAGCAGATCAGGATGTTGGCTGATTGCTGTTTCATTTTTTGGTACTGGATACTTTCACACTTTTTTAACGTAGATGAATTGAAAAACGGATCGGACAAGCTCCCTTTCTCATGATGAGCCTTCTTAACAAGCATATCGACTAGAAAACCTGCCGGATTGAGGACAATTACCTTTTGAAATGTAACCTAAATAATAATAACAATCGCATCCAACGGAGTGATCCATCATTGTGGATTCTAAAATATTTCCAACAGAATAAGTTTTTCCAGCTCTAACTGATTTTACCCAAACATTCGCATGTATTGTAAAATGCAGAACCGTTGAAAACATTAAGAGCATCATTCCTTCGTGCATCTTCTTTGCTCAGCCTCTCAGCGTAGGCGACCATCTTTTGTTTGAAACAACAACAATATACGAGAGAAAGAGATCAAGTTTGCATCTTTTCGTATATTCTCTTGTTCTCGTATAAAGAGCGCATACATTTCCACGAACTCTGCAGTTCATGGTTATTCTTTGTGCAGATAACAGGAGCCACAACCGGTTCTGAAGGTTCGTTATGCCGCTATCGTGCAAATCGTTTGTTGATTTGGCCTTTTCAGCTAGTATAAGTGTGGCGTAAGGGAGCATAATTTAAGGCATAAAACCTTTTTCAAAAGCTTAATCGAGCTAAGTGTAATAATGATCATAGCATAGACTATGAACAATCTTCATCGCAAAAGCAGTGTATGCAGGCGGAAGTTACAAATGGATTTTCTATTAGGGTATATTTTGTTACTTACACCAAGTGCAGGTTAAATATTGCGAACAGAAAAATAGATAGTTTTCCACGTACAAAGCGAAGATTTCAAAATTGCATTGCGTGCAATTTAATGTGCCGTATTGGCTACGTTCTGGCCTTTCCATGGTGTTCTTTTCTCGCATGTATCTGAAAAATTACAACCTTTAATCCTTGCTACTACCTTACGTGCCTTCTTACATACAGATTGTTTTTTTGCTTATCTTTCTCTTTTTTCAATCAGTTTTGCGATAATTTGCCATTTGAGCATGAACAAAGGAGAAAGAAGATCACATTCTTTATTAATAGAAACCTAGTTCGTCCATTTTCAGGTTCTTAAGTACAATTTTTAATGTTGCTTTTCGTTTTGGCGTGTATTTGTACTATAACTGGCAGGTTAGATAAAATATATTTTCGTTGTTTAACGTAGGATATTTTTTACAGATCCATTATTGTGGAAAAACTATGATGGCCAAAATCACTTCACAGTTAGTGGTCCAGTGTACCGGTTTGTTGCTAACAATTATGCTTGTCAACGGAGACAGTGGGTCGTATGCTTCCAATGCCACATTTCGTCAGCTGTACCCAAGGAGCACAAAAAGAGAGGCAGCTCTTACAAGCTCTGAGAGCGAAAAGTTGCCGAGCAGACATTCGCTAACAACGTACGATCAGCGACAAAACGGAAAATACAATATTCATGTGAACATTAAAGATGTGAAAATAATAGCAGTCGATGGAGACAACCTCGAAGGAAATCTCGGAGATGATACAGTGTACGATTACGGTGATTATGATTATGATCCAGCGCATCTCACTGTGAATCCGATGCCGATCTTCGGCTCTGGCATTTCTGCTGTATCGATCACTAGCACAAGCAAGCCACCAATATTATCAACCAAGAACCCGGTTTCGAGCACAACTAAAAGGCCAACAACGCTCAACAATCCTGCTCAAATCCCTGTTATGGCCACTATCAGTAGTAACCCTTCCACATTAACTACAACATCACAAGTTCAACAAGGATCACTAGAAATAACTTCAACTGAATCGATTTCAGTGGCGCATAAGTCATCGAAACCCGTTGAACACCTGCTCAAACCAGAAGAAACATTCTCATCCCTCCTCGGTTTACACGAGGTAGCCTCGATCACACCTTCTTCGAGTAATATTATTAAGATTAAACCTACATCTGCTTCAGCGCAGTACGATTATCAAGAAATCCCAGTACAAGTTATTGTAGAGCCGATCTTAAGATCAAAGTACCGCAATAGCATCCATCCAACAGTTCATGCTAGTAGGTCTCCGGGCTTGCAGCGCAGCTACACCGTTGCCGTCAATCACCAGCCACAACAACAACGAAGTGCTACCAGTTGTCTCGAAGGCGAATTCCGGGATAGGGAAGGAAATTGTCGAGCACGGCGTTCGGGGATGTAAGTTGACTGGTCGGATAGCAAAATAACCAATAATGAAGAGGCCTTCCGTCTTCACCGAGCGCACTGCTTTCTTTACAGTAATTATGACCCTCATTGCAGCTTGAAACTATACCGTTTGCTGTCAACCTTGAAGGATAAAAATGACTGAAACTCGAACAGAGTACTGGAAAAAACTCAAGGAGATCGTGACGAGTCTGGTTGGCGAATGAAGAACTCATTGCTATTTTCTTTTACCTGCTATGACAAAACTTAGTTAGAAAAAAAAATGCGAGAAAGGGGTTTTTGAGGCAGGTGTAGGTAGGTGGAATATGGATTATTAAGTAATTGTATCTTGTATGTACTCTGGGTACATTGCCTACATTGATTACGTCAACCATCTGAAACATAAAATGCTATTAAAATACATATACCGGTTTATGCTCAAAAAATTGCTGCCTTTTCTTGTTAAGGTTTATTAACGCTAACATATGGCATATACGATATTTCAACTGTTTTTAAGAACCATAAATAACATTTTTGTCTTGTTATATGCATTTTGCAAAATAAGTTTTACTTATAAGGTAGACCAAATTCAATAGCAATCGATATTAGTTGCAAAACAGCCAAAATCAATGCTTGATAATTTTATTGTTTCATTGCCTACTAACGCCCGCTTATAGATAATAAGGAGAATATTTACATAGCTCTAAATGGTCCAAGAAGTTGTTTATTTTATATAAATTGCTCCAGATATCTGTTTTCCTTAAAAATAAAAAGTTAATTTGATTAAAGAACTATTTTAACTGAAAGAATCAACCGGAAATTGAATAACTAATTTATCATACAATATTAAATTCCAGCTATAACATTTTAGATGCCTTTAATAACCTCGAGCTTGTATTGCGACCAAGACAGCCACTAAACTAGATGTTACTTGTAACAATGACATATTTCCGATTAAGTACTGTTCATCGGCGCAATACCCTTAAAAGTATTGGAATATTTAGATCCATAAGTTTGAGCTTCCCAAAGCGATATTGCACGAGGCTACACGCTGATGTCACATGTAAAACTAGCTACACGTAAACATTGGTGCGTTTTGTTTTTTTCTAAACCAAATGATTCAATTTTATCGTCGTCGTTTTATTGACAACTTATACAACAAATATCCTATCTAAAAGTACTGGTAAAGTAAGACCGCTGATCAAACGTTCCTATTAATTGCAAAACCGTAACATAGGCAAACCTATTTCTCAGCTTATCTTTTAGTTACTATTTCAATGTTTTTCAGTGGCAAATATTAGGGAATGGCTAAATACCAAATTTGAATACAATCACAGTTTGCACAGACAAAACAGCAACGGAATGAAGGCGCCGATTGCAATGAACACTGGTAGCATCATGGACGATTCGTCGAGCGAATATGGATTTGGCTGCTTGGGACCGCTGGTTTTCCGCTGCTTTGAAGATTGCCTAGGCGTTTCATCGATTGATTCGCTCAAGAAGTCATCCAACGATGCATCATTACTCCACTCATGTAACTGGCTACTGTGATCGGATAATGGTAAAGGCGTAAGTACATCGAATGATTCACTATCACTTCCCCTGGATGGTGCAGATACATGATTGTTATTCAATGGAGCTAAACGGGGAAGGCTTGCTTCGTCATAGTTTTTAATAAGCACTACTGCGTTGATTTTCGGGTTGTCCTTGAATCCTTTCAGAAACTCAAGCTTCACTTTGCCTCCACGAATTTCAGAACTATCATCTTTAAAATACAAACGACCACGGGAAACCGAAAAGAAGACGTACTCATCATGCGCCGTGCCTCTACCCACAAGGGCATATATGTCGAGGTCCGCTATGACCGTGTGTCTATTCAGCAGTACGTCAAACACTTTCATGTTTGGTCCGTTGAAGTACACTTCACAGAACTTTAGTATAAGTACATACTCTCCGTCGCCGGCCAGTGGAAGATCGTACCCGAAAGTATCATGGTGATAGCGTTCCGTTTGATAAAGTATCTCATCGTTCGGCTTTACCCTATTGATCACTAGAAGCTGTCGACCGTAGTCCGATTCTGTACCCACCTTCCCCATTAGAGGATCCCGGGCATAATGTATTCCATGTGCGTCAATATACGCCCCTCCGCCTGCGTTGATCGCGTATATTACGTTATGCTCAGGTTCCAAACCATAACCAAACGAAGTTGTAAAAATTACGATAAAAATCACTGCTAGCTTTCGTACCATTTTCATTCACGATGGAACTTTTCCGGCCTGTAGATTCCGTGCACTATTTCCAAAATGATAAAGAATACGAGAATTCAAAAAGATTGTACGTATCAATAGTTTTGTAAATTTTTTTTTTGCTGTTTGGAAAAATCAATACATTATATGTGCAACAACAGCCGTGGAATAAGTTAGAAAGTTGCAAGCATTCAAACTCTACGTACCTGTGTTTTATTTTTGCATGGGCTTCAAGAAACAAAGCAGGAACTTCTTTGCGCTACGCCCAATGTTTTAGGATAACTGACGATCTGATAGGATAATTCAACGGAACTGCTGATTCGTCTTTATCATTACGTGGCATTACGGTGTTGAATGTTTTGGATAATTAAGATATGCTGCAGCGACCAATTCACGATTTACCATAAGAAAACTGGAAACAACAATATGACACAGTACACCCATAAGAAGTTTACGACCAGATATCAAGCGGTATTGATGCGAACTGCTGTACGAATCTGTAAACTAGATTAACCAGTTCGAATCAAAAGAACTCTCTAAATGCAGACTACTCTGGCGGTATCAAACAACAATTTTTTTTTTTACATTTTCATTTGACATACACAGTTTGTTTTGAAGTCATACAGACGCAAAACTTGGTAGAACTACATGTCCTACTTCAATACTGCACTGTACTTCATAAGACAGAACTAATTGTCTATGTTTGGCAGCCCTGGTGCGTTTCCGTTCGATGCTATCGATTATTTATGCTTATTCGATGCAATCGATTTAGTAAACATTATAATACAGTGCAATTCGTTTACACTGAAAGAGGGTGCACATATAAAATACTATTAATATTTGTTTCTTGGTGTAAATTATTGAAGCGTCCCCGCTTGCGAAGATACACAGGAACGGCAGCGTTATCGCGCTAACGCAGACACCCTTCTAACTCGGTTTCACCTAAGGTTCCTTGCTACCAACGCTTTCAGTTCAGAGCGGGGCTTGCACCGAGTATGTTAGGACTACGTGTTCAAGAACGTTTTCTTCGATCGTCCCTTCGTGGGATCGATACAATATTTACGCGTTCGTCCTTATCCCGCTTATTTATATATCTGTGTTTCGTCGGATCGTTTATAACATTTCTTCCTGCTTCATGGGTGATCGTATGGATCGTATAATTCCTTCCTAGCATGTTGACATTACTTACGCGATCCTAGCCTAGCGCAATGTTTACATTACCCACGATCGATCCTTATCGTTACAATTCATAATGTTTGTTATCCTGTTATTCTTTTTACGATCCTTTCTTACGTTTCTTTCTCAACGTTCCCTGCGCTGTTTACACGCGGGCGATCCGGATCATTCCCGCGGTGTCCCAATTTCTCTTTCATTTTGCCCTCTATTCGTAGCCATTGAGAAATGTAATTCAAACTTGTACTGAAATTTGAATGCAACGAGAAACTTATTCGTCCCGTTCATTACACTTAGTAAAAAATAAACCTCCATCATAAAAGTCCTGCGAGCTATAATACAACAGTAAAAAAAAAATAATTAAGTAAACTAGTTTACTTCCAAGAAACAGCCCGTTAATGAACGCTCAAGATGTGCCCGGTGCTAGTAACGGTTGCTCAACCCTGACGAATGCAACACGTTGTGATCCACCGGCAGCATGTGAAATGCCGAGATGTTGAAACCATCTGGCGTGGGTACGTCAATGAAACTAGGGTGCATTAAAAATGTAAATTTAATCTGCATATTAAGTACATAGAATTAGGAGCCAGAGGATGTTTTAAATGCGCCTCAAAATATGATTCAATCAGTGAATCATGTGTCCTAGTCCCATCAGGATGCTTTTCCTTTGGATTTTTATAAGCTTCATGGTGAAACATACATTGGCATCGCAATCACAAACAAAAGAAAGGAATAATGTGTTAAATTCAACCGGCACTAGCTCGATCGATTTTAACCTCTTCGAAACAAATAATCTACACGCAGAGATTCGATGGTTGGTATTGGATTTAGTGGTAAAAATGAATCCCGGTCACTGTAATGTGATGATCTTCGATGCGGTTTATGAGGGCGTTTTTGGTTCAGAAATATTTCAAAGAGTGAATCAGGCTTCGTGGTTCGTTATAAAAATCTCCCAAGACGAAGATACGCTTGATCCCCCTTCAGCGTTGAAATGCGTGTTGGCGGATGTGCGAAAAGCAGGTTGCGGAGGATACATCATCCTGCTAGCTAACGGAGTCCAAATGGAACGATTATTACGATTTGGTGATAAAACACGCATCATTGATACCGGAGCTCGATTTATCATGCTACATGACTATCATCTTTTTGTCTCGCAATTGCATTACCTCTGGAAACGGATTGTTAACGTTATGTTTGTCCGGCGAGTGCGACAAAAAATGTTCAACGCGTTCAATTTGGACCGATCTATTAACTCTGATAGTTCACCACTCTACGAGCTGAGCACCGTACCATTTCCGATACCAATCAAAGGAGTCTTTTTTACGAAAATAATCAACTTCTGGCAGTCTGGAAACTTTCGTTTTAAGAATAGTGCTTTTTTCAGTAACAAAATGACAAACCTCGGTGGACAAACGATGCAAGTGGTGGTACTGCAGCATACGCCGGCTGTGTTCAAAACAGTTCCAGCAATCGAGATATCTTCCATGGGAAAAATCGATGACACCAACCATTCAGCTTCTTCACCTATTTACTATTATGGAGTAGAAATTGAGCTCCTGAAGGCTATCTCAAAAGCGATGCATTTCCAGATGAACTTCTACGAGACGGCTGATGCCGACATGGAAAGATGGGGCACGATTAGACAAAATGGAACACTAACGGGTCTGCTTCAAGAAATGCATGAAGGACGGGCCAATTTTGCCCTGGCGGATTTGCATCATACCGAGTATCACCTTGGTTTTATGGATCTAAGCATCCCTTATAACACGGAATGTTTAACTTTTCTCACACCCGAAGCGCTGAGCGATAATTCATGGAAAACGCTCATAATGCCCTTTAACGGAGAAATGTGGGCTGGTGTGCTGCTGTCGCTATTCTCCGTCGGATTCGTGTTCTATGCATTCTCCAGTGCACTGGCTTATATTCACCGACACGAAAAGAGTTACCGACCAGAGTACGATCTACTACAACGCCGTCATCGTCGCAACAAAACATCAATAACTGTGATCAATCAGCTGGCGCACAGCCTCAAACAATTCTTCTGTAAAAACCCACGTTTGGACTGGAAGCTTTCGAAAACATTTAGAAGATTTTTGAGAAACAATCGTAAGAACCATTCTACAAAGTCCGCCAGATTAAGAATGTATTACAAACACAAACTACAAAAGTTACGCATGATTCATTTCAAGCACAAACCAGAACCCTGGCATGATCCCTTACCGATGAAAGATATATTTGACTCCTTGGCTGGGTGCATTATTTACACATATAGTATGCTGTTATTGGTTTCACTACCTCGACTACCAAATGGGTGGCCCCTGCGCGTCTTGACCGGCTGGTATTGGGTTTACTGTGTACTTGTAGTCGTGGCTTACCGTGCTTCATTTACTGCCATCCTGGCAAACCCAATGCCCAGATTGACGATCGACACATTGCAGGCTTTGGCTGAGAGCCCCATCAGGTGCGGTGCTTGGGGTGAGCAGAATCGCCTGTTCTTTCAGAAGGCCGATGATCCTCAAATGCATGTAATTGGTGCGAAGCTTGATCACGCCCCTAACCCGCACAAGGCCGTCGAACACGTAGTCCAAGGCATGTACGCTTACTACGAAAATATCTACCTTTTACGTCAACTTCGCTCAACACAAAAATCCGAAAAAGCACGTCAAACGCTGCACATCATGAAACAGTGTGCCGTTCACATGCCAATTTCTGTAGGATTGGAAAAAAACTCACCAATCAAACCGCAGGTGGATCGATACATTCGAGCATTGGTAGAGGGAGGACTCACTGGCAAATGGCTTTCGGATGCTATCGAGCGGTTCCAATCTAACGTCGAGCTACCACCACAAGAGGCCACGATTGATCTAACAAAAATGTATGCAGGTATCATTGCCCTCGTTCTCGGGTACGGTATCAGTTCGATTGCCTTCGTCGCCGAGAAGCTGTATTGGGCGTATTTTATCAAATGCAGTCCCATATTCGACAAGTACCTGCTTGGAATACAAATCCGTAAACATGGCTAAACTGTACAATTGTTCAGCACGAAACTATTTTGCATGTGTTTTTGTTTAAGAATGCACATACATAATATATTTGTTTGTTTTTTCCTTTTGTAACTTTCATGATATTTAAATTGTATGCCCTTCCTAGGCTCCTTGCCAAAAGCTCACCGTTTTATTTTGTTATTTTCATTTCATTTGTCCTCATTAGAACTTCAACTCCGCATATTGCACAGATCGTATAACCCATCTTCAAATTTTCGTTCTCTCTTTCTCTCTCTATCTCTTGTGCTTTGCTGTTGTTCATACTACATCCTCTCTCCTACCCCTCTAATTATTATGTGTCGTTTCCTTAGCAGACGTGACAAATTTAGAAATTTCTGAGGAGCTTCGTACCTATACATGCAAGATAATACATTTGGAATATGGATTATTCGTCTAGGCCTACATCCTGCATTTTACCTAACATATGAGACAATTCTGAATGGAACAACTTATCAGGCATCCTTCCTTCATTATTTGCCATTGAATACCAGAAATTTATTTCACTGTTGATATTTTCGTTCTTGTTTCACCATCGTAAACTAAACTCGTACTAATGAATTGTATTTCATTTAAAAAAATAACTAACTTATCCGACAAACATAGAATAAAAAGAAGCACAAAGTAAAACACGTGGTAGCTTCGTTCTGTACACTGTTTCGCCCCAATATTTATAACTTCTACTTTTATTGCTGTTGTCCATTTATATTATTTTTGTTGTATGCATGCTAATGGAAACCCTTCGGCATACTATAACCGGGTAGATTTTGTTTTGAACATAGTGTTATGCAAATTATTCATTACCGTGATACTCAATCGAACACATAACAGCAGAATATCTTACAATATTCTGTTCAGCAGAGCAGTTGCCGTTACTCTAAACACAGAGGTTGCCCCCGCAAAAATACAACCAGTCTTTTATAATGAAACTCTTGGAACGAGCTCCACATTGGCCTTTAACTGTAACATTGTTGAGATGTGCCTTTACCAACGTAGGACGTGAATCACGAGGATATAAACTGTACAATCAATTTCACATCTCAATATTCTGTTCTGGAATTCCTCTTACATGTCAAAATGTTATTTCCTGTGCACTAAGACGCAGCAGTAGAACGGGTAAAAGTAGAACGTAGAAGCGATATTTTCATTATTATTATTTCCAAACCAACTAAATGTAGGTAATCAAACTTAAACGCAAACTATTCTGAGTGTTCGTATTAAGAATTAATGACAAACAGATTGTTATAAAAATAACTTCTTAGTTAAACACTATAATCATCATTGTATTTCAATTGTTTGCGTAAACTTAAGTAATCTTTTCAACTTCACTCACAAATCGCCAGGCCAGGATATAAAAAGGTTTCGCTTAGTGACGATCATTCAGTGAGCATGCAGTTTTTCCGGCTTTGTAATCGTTATGAAGCATACCGTTCCTTAATTTGCAGATCTTAATTCATTTAACACGATTTTTCGGGTTACACACTTGCAAACATTTTCGTTAAATCTACCTATTGAATGTTTTGAAATTTCGCATGCTCATAGATATAAGCACATTGCATCATTTGCCCTTTAAAAATCCGTGGTATTTCAACAGAACTACATGCTTGAACATATGTCACAGATATTAAAGAGACTTGAGAGAATGTTACGTCGATTGATGGAAACAAAATAAAAAGAAAATATTTAAACTTATGTACCGAGTGTACTTTATTTTTAAGAATGTAAGCATGATGAACAAATACTCAGAATTTGTTAATCATCTGTAGAATTAGGCAATCCATCTGGATCGGGGTGTTGTTGCCTATTTGCCAGGTAATTTTATTAATTGTAAGTCATTTACACACTGAAACTTGGGTTAGTTCTTTCTCGCTGGCCTAATTTAGATTTTTGGCGCTTAAACACATAACTAGGCGTTCATCTCAAATCTGGGTGGATAACTTATTGGTTTGCCTACGAATGGTTCTTCATCGATCTTTCATATCGATTCGTCGTATAAGGCTTTAAATTTCAGTTTAACATAGAATATCACCTATTGTTGATCAGTCAAATACTTTTTGACGAAAGATCACCGATGGAAAACTAAAATGCAAATAAACATTCTAGTTAATATGATATCACTCATGTGATAGCGATGAATTAAAAAAAAAACTATATCCTTATTGCCTCTTATCGGGCGTGCCATTCTTAGCAAACGCTGTTCCTTAATTAACTGCAAGAGATTTTCATTTGATTGGATTGTTTGATGGAAAAGAAGTTTACTTAAATTCATAACAATTAGCTGCTGCTTTGCTTCGACTAAATCAAAATCTTGACACATATGTTTACTCCTTGCACTATTGCAGATGATATTTCTCTATTCAAGCTCATCAATCCACTAAACCCTTACAGGTTTTTTCTATGGATAGAGCAAGCATAAACACGTTGAGCACAGCTTTAAACTTGGGTCGCGTAAGTTGAAACCTGAACGAGGCATATTTGGACCCATCACGGTAACTAAGGTGATGTTTGCGGTACTATACCCTCGAATACTAGAACCAGGCTTCCAATCTGACATATGCTAATGAAGTTTAAGGTTTTTGTATTCGAGAGTATGGTAACGCTAACGAAGTTCACAGTTGTCGCGATGGGTTTACATATGCCTTGTTCAGGTTTCTTCTTACGTGGCCCAAGTTTAAAGCGACGCTCAACGTCGATTGCTTATGATTGCTTTATCCATAGAAACAACCTGTATTACACAAGGTTTTTGTTTTCTGTCATTCGACTTTGAGATTTTCTGTCAAGCTGGACTCTGGTAGGGACGTTTGACACAAAATTACCATCGGCTCGTGTTATAACGCTAGTTCTGCAAATTGTTTGCTTTGTGGCTTTGTCGCAAACAAAACCGCCACTGCCATCAGCAAATCATCGTCGAAATCCATATTGCAAACATATTAACCACACTCCTACTCCCTGGTTAAAACAACAAATGGTCCGTCCGTAGTTCGAAAAACCGGCACTTTGACAGAAAATTCCAACGGAAAGCAAATCAGAACCAGTCGTGTCCGGTTCCAATTTTCTCGCGATTCGCGACAAACGGGATTTGACACTATTTTGACAAATTGAGTGACAGTAAAAACCCTTATGTGATAAGGGAATTATTAGTATAGCGTCGCAGCGTGTTTTGGATAGATTTTTAATAATGGGCAATTTTATAAATAGTACGGAATTCACACACAAAAATATACAAACTTCCAGGGGCAGGAGAATCACGTAGCATATCTAGGCAATAGATAAAATCAAAAGAATTAGACATTTTATTACAAACACATGATTAGGCATTTTAAGCTTTTACCTCTTTGTCCAAAGACGGGCGATCCTATCGTGTTCCTCTCGGTTTTGCAAATATTGCGTAGCAATACTGCCAACCAGCGGATCAGCTGAAATTATTTCACATTGCATTACATTTTGATACTACACATGAAAATAACCATTTGCTAACAGGCAGAAAATACTCACCAGGGTTACAATCCGTTAGCAGCGAACAAATTGAGAGTAGAACTTTTGAAATGGTCAACGCAGGCGACCAATTATCTTTCAAAATATCCAAGCAAATCACACCTTGACTATTGATGTTACAGTGATATATTCTTGTCCTGAATGTTACCTATGAAAACATATATAAGTTTAAAAATATCTCAATTACGAATGAAAATGCCAATTTAATCGCTAATTTAAGATAAACTTACTTTTGGGGGCTTAAACGGATATTCGGGGGAGAAGTGAATATCTAAGAAGAACACACCCCCTTCATACACCGAGCCCGGTGGACCAAGAATGGTCGAAACCCATTCATACAGATTATCACCCTTCGGACCGGCACTACAATTCGGTGGTGGATCCAGTGTAATTTCTGCTAATTCCTTCTGAATTCTTTTTGCAGATGTGCCAAGGGCCTTTGATATTTTCGGGTTAGACTTAGTTTCCTTCGCATCAGGTTTGGGTGCCGTTGCCTCAGCTCCAGCCGCTGTTCCGCCACCGTTCCCATTTCTTCGTCCGTTGCTACCTCCATCACTGCTGCCACTGCTTCCACCCGTCGAACCTCCTCCTACTCCGCTTCCCGTACTGCTTGAGCCAGCACTTGTCGACATCCCGTCTTCACCTTACAATTGCACTAATGAAAAATTCTGTTAAGAATCGTAAACACGGAACAAGACCCGGCTTATCATCGTTTTTTCGTATTTTAATGATTTGACTTTCTTATGACGCAGAAGCCACAAGAGGATACTACTCGCAAAACGTTCAAAAATAAGTTGAAGCACTTTCACAGCGCAGTGCAAGGTACAAAGCCCTTCTCAATGTTAGGATGATCGCCATTACTTTGTCATAACAAAAAAGTGAATGAGTCCATTTAAACAAAATTCCTCAGATTCTTTTATGTGCAGGATGTACATCCACTGGGGTAATGGAGATTTCTAATGAACGGAAATGAAGTAGTATCAATTATTGACAAAAATACTTTTCACTAGGCATGGGTAACTGACTTCCTTTCACGAAGCACATTATCTTCATTCTATCCTACCGACAAACCATGACAGCGGCCATTTTGCGTCTAGAGGGTTTATGCTATTCTTTAGTTCGACAGACTAATTTTAAAACGCATGGTTTACAATAGGCTTCTTGGAAAACTCAACGAATCCTTTCCGAATCTATTTTAACTGAGAAAACCAAGACAAACCGAGTGTACAAGAAACCAGCAGCAGCCGACAGAAAGCACTTCGTCTTCTTTAACGGATCGATCTCAATGTCCCTGTAAACCGAATTGAATGTCATTTATTCTCCCTCTCTTTGTCTCTCTCTCTCTCTCTCTCTCTCTCTCTCTCTCTCATCCTCTTTCTCACCATCTCTCTCAATCTCTCACATTACTTTCCTCAAAGTTTTCTGTCCTTTTTGCTTGTTCTTTTGTACGTTTCTATCTTGGAAACATTTCTGTATGCAGCTTAACAATCGCAACCCAGAGAATATTTCTAAGTGGTCTTCTCACTCTTTCACTCGCCTTGGCAATAGTAAAACGAAGAAGCTTCTTGGATATTCCCTCTTTTCTACTATTTTCAACTCATATGTCGATCTTAATCCATAGCTTTAATTGCGACGATAAACGAACTTATATTTACACTTTGTATACACTACATATCAATATGCACAACATTAATGCTATTGCCAGCACGAAGTACACATTTCGGTTTCATTCGCTGCACATTATCGGTTGCTTTACTTCTCTTTCATTCCTTTCCCCTCGTTTTGTCTAATGCGGCATCGAACACAACATTTGACCAATTTGCAACCTGAATAAAATTGTTTCCGAATAGGAATCCGAGAAATATATCAAAATGTATGCTTTGTACTAACCGCTGTTAAAAATTTGCCGAAAAACTGTCACTAAATATTGCTCGTTGATGCTATTCTATAAACCACCAAATTTAGCGACTGCCTACTACACACACATTAGAGAAATTGTCATGCCTCGCACCGCACACTATTGCTATATTGCTTCTACTCACGACGGCCGTGAAGCTTCAGTTTGACATTTCAATTGACAGTTCCCGGGAAGCTGTTCTGTTTGGCACAAGGTAAATAGACACAATTTACCTGTCTATTTACACACCTTGGTTTGACACTTTTTCACATGTGGTTTATTTCATTCAACCAGAAGCTTTATCAATTAACACGTATATCTTTGCCAAGCAAATTGGGATCGCATGTTACCCTGTGTCCTAGCTCTTTTTTACCCCGAATAGGTAAGAAGCGATGTCTGGTATAATTTTAGCAAATAAAATGCCAGCCGGGATTTTAAAAATGATTTACAAAGCTAATTATTTGCCGTGCACCTAGACGGCCCCGCGAATGTTCTGCGACTATTTCTGCGATGAACATTTTAATCAAATACAGTTCAATGCCTGCTGTCAAACAGTCAAAAACGTCGCAGAAGCTGCTCTGAACGATGAAAATTTTCAGCAACAATTCAAACCGACGGTTGCTTGTGAATAATTCGTATGATGCTGTTATGTTTCTTCGATTAAAAAGAATGCATGCGCCGTAAATGAATTGGAGTAGATTATTTTCTTTCTAAAATGTGAACAAAATGCAACAAAAAACTAAGAATTGGATTTATTTATATCAATTAACGTGGATCGCAAAAATGTGTACACAAAAATAAATATTTTTTTTTATTATTCGATTAAAATATTCGTCGCATGAATAGTCGCGGGTCCGTCTAGCCGCACGATTACGAAACCGATGCATTTTCTTGACTGGTACGATACCAGTACTTCAATTTAAGAACTTGTTTGTTCTCCCGTGTGTATGCTACACCTAAAATCAAGATTTGGATTTTTGTTTAACAAACTTCTTCTGAACACTCGTGCTAAGTTGGAATGGAAAGGCACGAATTAACCAATGATCGATTGAGTTCAAATCTTCATTTGACTTTGTTTGCGGATGCTTTATTAGAACGCTCTAGTCAGCTTTGCTTCAATTACTGCTACCACATATTTTTGACTTGAAGACACGCACTGCATTGTCCGAACCTCCCGATAAAATGTATTGTGGATTCGACCAATCGCACGCCAAAACTTTGTCCTCATGTCCAATCAACTCATATATCGGTGCTTTCGGAGAACGATAGTCCCACATTTTCACCTGGTTGTCGTACGCTCCGGAAACAAATAAATACTCGTTTGTGGTCGACCAGCGGCATGTTTGTACCCACTGTGTATGTCCCAGGTATGTGTTCTTGACAAAAGTTGCATCTGGAAAGAAATATTTATAGCCAGCATATGAGCCAAAGAATAAAACAAACATTACCGACGTTACACCTGTTATATTTTAATGCACTTACACTTTGAGCGGGGATCGTACAAACGAAGATTTTTGTCTGGTGATGCTGTTACTATCATACCGTTCAAAGGTGAGTAGCTTAGATCGAAGAATGACTTGTTTCCTGAAAATTCAGCCTTGATACCTCCTAGCGATAAATCCCATATTTTGATAGTATGATCCCACGAGGATGTTGCCACTGTCGAGTTGTCCATCCACTGAACACCAGACACAAATTCACGATGTCCGGCCAACGTTATTATCGGTGTGCGTACGTTTTCTTGCTCCAGCTTTGCCTTCTTGCTGGCTGAAGGCTCATTTTTCTCTTCATGTACATCGGTGGACCAAATCTTCAACATAGTGTCCATGCTACCGGTACCCATTTGTGTTTTAGATGGATTAACGGCGACACAACCAACTCCACGTTCATGGCCTTTGCAAACATACACACATTCAACGGAATTTGCTGCTACGTTCCATTCCCATAGCATAACATTTTGATCATGGCTAGCGCTAGCGAACACCCCCGTTTTATCGTTCAGTGTGATCCAAGCGACTCCCTTTACCGGCCCTACGTGACCAGGGATGGTCAGCTTGTGTTTTCCTTTAGTGTTCCATAGATTGACCGTATTATCGTAACATCCTGTAAGGATCCAACCTTCCTTGGCCTGCACCGCTGATACCCAATCGTCATGAAGCAAGCAATCTTGCGGCTCTGGTGCGGGGTACCGTTCGACATATTCTATGTCGATCGTATCTTCAAATGAAATTTCTCTCTCTTTCAAATGTTGACCTAATGGAATCTTTACAAATTCCCCATTCAACAGAAAATCAAAATCTACTTTCTCGGTCAACGTACAACCAGCATCGCTCAGCAGTGTGTTTAAAAGAACATTTAATTCTTTGCTTCCGACATTTGCCCGAATGGAATAGGGAACATCTGGAACTGCGTATCTAACAACAAAACATTACCATTAGAACAACCATAACCTCACAAGTGCATCAGCCAAAAGTATCCATACGTACTGTTTCTGCTTGGTAGACAAATGAATTTGCAATTGTCCTTCAGTGGCACCGGTTATTGAAAGAGACATTTTGCTCAAATTCAACAATTCTAATATTAAGTAAACCGTTTTATCAACTGTTGTTCACGGACGTAACTCGCTATGGTAGATCATACAACGCTATTCCATTGAAACTGCGGTACGTACAGTCCACACATTTCACGACCATGCTTTGGTCCATTTCAGTTTTGTTGTTATGACAAATCGGGCAAACTAAGAAAGGACTTTGTATTCATGGATCACGAATCAAGGAGTGTTATTTGATGCATTTCTTCCGAGCTGTAAAGCATGCTAAGTTTTGCAAAATACAATGTCATGTACAATTGAGCCATGAAAATCTATGTCACACCCAGTAAATAGGTAATTAATAAACTTTATTACAAGCCGTAAGAGGTAACATGCATTGATAGAGATTCAAAGTTTGTATATCCATCTTGAAATATTTCGTCTTTCGAATCTGTCAGCTACAGCAAGTGACAACTTGCCTGGCCACAATTATTCGACGTTTCTTTATACATCTCTTTTTATTTTGCTTCATTTAATGTTTCATGAACTGAAATAAAACAAAAAGAGAGAGTGTGAAGTGAATGACCGACAAAGTACGCGGTTCCGTAGTGAAGCAATGTGAAGTGTAGAAGTGTCTATGATGTGAAGCAATACAAAGTTGTTTGTGTGCAACTGTAAAGCGTAGATAACATCAGAAATAGAAACTCGTAATAGAAATAAGGTCAACAAATTTTGCAACTGATTGCCTGGGACTGGGACAGTTGCAACTGATTTTCATAGTCTACATGACGTGCCTATAGAATCCCTTACCCCCCAAGGGCAAGGTTAGAGTTCCAATGCAGGAATCGCGCAGCACCAGTATCTAGCATAATGTTGCAGTTTTTAAAGAAGACAGGTAGGTATTTATTGATCAAAGTGAATTTCTAAGTCCGTGTAGCATGAAGGAACCTATTCTTGGAGAATGATATTGATCTGTTTTGTCGAATACATATGCTATGAAACGATCAAGCTTTCTCTTGTCATTGGAAGAATTCCTTAACACCGTACAACAAGTATGCTGAAATACTGGTTTACATTCCTTCAGGTCGTAGAAAATCTATTACAGGAGGCGGAAGCATTGATACTTCTGAAGTGACCGATCCAGCAGTTCTAGCCCACCAGAGAAAATTCGATGATGTCATCAACGATGTTAAACTGTCAGAGAACGACGACGAAGTGCTTTGCTTAGCTGAGCGATATTGCTTCGAAAGAAGAGGTATGTCCGGGATGTCGTCGTATCTTTTGAGTGTTTAATTTTCGACGCATTGAATTTTTGATTCATAAACTTGAATTTATAAACATATTTTTCATCTTTTAGATTCTTGTGGACGCGTTTCCAAACTTTCTCGACGAATGTCTGATATTCTGGCCGAACAAAGCAGCATGTGCTTCTTTGTTCAGTACATGGAGTCGAGGAATGCTCTTTCACTAGTAAAATTCTGGTTGGATGTAGAAAGTTTCAAAGCGGCAGCATTTGAAAGTAAACATCTCAAACCGGTAACTGGTATCGTTGGACATTACTTCCCTACAGGACTGCACCGTAGTGTTTCTTCCGAGAGGTATGATACTATATCGTACCTTAGTGTAGAATGTGATGCAGTGTCAATGAACTCGTGCTCGGAAAATACATTTGAAGATACACTTTCGACCGAAGACGTACGGGAGGTGCACTCCCTGACGTCACAAAGTTGTACACCTGTACCTGCAACAGCAAGGGACGTTGTGGAGGAGGTGGACAGTAAAGAAAATATCTGCAATGCGGTGGGTGACGCCAAACATTCGATGGTTCAAGAAAAGGAAGTAAATCAATTGGAAGTCTGTGATATAGCGATAATGCGGCAATCTTTAACCGACGATGAAAAAACACAAATCTGTGAAGCTGGAAAGGGAACATCAGTGGAGTCGTCCTCTTCAGCGGCACCAAAAACAAAGTGTGAAGAAAGCAATGTTTTTAACTCATTGATCAACTCAGATGCAGTACGAATCTACAAGAAATATTTGACTATCAACTCGCCTCACTACATCGAAGTCCCGGCCACTGCGTTATCCACTATCTCTCTGACGTTGTGCAGCGGTGCCTGTAGTGCGGCAATTTTTAACGAGGTACAGCAGTTTCTTTTGGAACTTTTGGAAAGAAATTATCTGAATCCGTTTTTGGAGAGCTCGTTCTATTGCAAGTACACCCTAGAGGTGCTAACGAGCGAGAATCTCACACTCGTTGATATTTTGGGAAGTGAAATGGCGCTGTTCTATTTTATGGAATATCTTGAACAACATAAGAAAAGACACTATCTTGAGTGCTATGTGGCGGCGGTGAATTTCAAGCAGTCTTTCGAAAATAAAATCCAAGCTCAAAAGGATGCGATAGTGCTCTATGAGAAATATTTTTCTCTCCAAGCTACTTGTTCACTGAAGTTAAGCGATAGTGTAAGGTTCAAACTTGAGGAACAAATCTGTTCAGCAGATCCGGCCAACATAGCCGTGTGTTTCGAGCTGCCGGTACAAATTATAGAGCGCTTTCTTGAACAGCGCTTTTTTGCTGGATTTATCAAATCATTACTGTACACTCGGTTTATCAACGAACTTCTGGGCAAAGTAAGAACGAATATGAGCAGCAATGTGAGTGGGATGGTGGAGGACAGTAGAAACTGCGCGTCGAGGGAAAGTGGCAACAAGGGCCATCGCAAAACATTATCAGATGCATCGAGCGATAGAGGCGTAGGAGTTATGCGTGGAAACTCAAGAGAATTCAAGACAATATCTTCCCACAATACGCTGCTAGCTATGTCTGATACTAACTTTAAACGGAATCGGAAGTCACTGGTGCCCATTCTCCACACCGCCGGCACAAATATGCCTTCTGCGACAGGCATGTCAGGATCATCTGGCAGCATTGACATTATGCAAATCGATTCACGCCAGCTATACAATCCTGATTTGTTATGGCGACGAAATTCTCCTGCCAGCGGTTTAACTTTTGGCCGAGTTGATGCACTCGGAAGGTATGAACGAGACTTTGACATTGCAGGCCCTCCTTCAGGGGACGATCGATGGAATCGTAATAAAATAAAAAGGGCAGTTCGGAAGCTGGTGAATCTTTCAGAGGATAAGGCGCAGGAAGAATTGGCCTGGCAAGTAGCGGAGATGATCGTCAAGGACATTACTAGCGTAACCATGAACAACAAAACGTGATTGCAAAATTGTCTCTTAAGTATGGCGATAGATAAAGCGGTGTATTTATATGTAGTATGGGGTGTTTTCATTCGATACCGTGGGAATGAGCTCTCGTTAGTATCTTCATGTACATTAGTAGTATTTCAACTATAAGGGATAAGAAACAAAGTATTATACATATCTATCGATATTTTATGCCGCCATTCAGACGATGCGTTACTTCTCGTAAAGTTATTAACTTGCATGGTGCTTTTACAAAACCAACACATATACTTTGTAAGCCCAAACACATTATGTACAATTATGATCATTAGGATTGGTCCACTCATCAAAAAATGGAATGTTCAGAGAACATCAATCACCAAATCAAAATGTGTTTCTGCAAATTGCGTTAAAAATAATAATAGGCACATGTAGGCCAGTTCGAGTGTATTCATCATATTCATGGCTATCACACTAATAGATGAAAATCTCAATTTTTATTTTTAACAAGCCGTTCAACTAGCAGGTTGTTGCATTAAGTTTAAGTGTTTTATTTTACCACACGAAATGAATTCTCATTAAATAACAAGCTCATTGCAAGAACCACCGGAAATCAAACGTTACGAAAAGATTAACAATCAACTGGACAGAGCTTCCTGGATATTGACTATTTTAAAGTAAAAGTAAAAAAATTGAACTTCCAAACATGAACGATTACTCCGTTTTTGATTGATTGATTTATTATTTACAATGCTGCATCTGAGACATCAGCTAACCTTCTAGAACTTCGGGTCGCATGATGAACGTTGACCCTACAGTGGGCCAAACTTACTATCCTTCCACGGGTCACAATTCTGCAATAATACAGCTGAGTATTCCATGAAAAACTTGCTTTAATAAGTCTGTTTCTTTCACAACATACGTCTAGTAATAAATTATATTTTTATGATTTTAGAAAAAAAAGTTTTTATTACATAATTATTAATTTTTATGTTGAAGAAAGTTGGTTCATGGTCTGCATATTTCTCTCGTAGATGTTCTTTTGGAGCTCGGAAGATCATTGTATAAAACGTTATGCTTCGATGGTGGTTGAAAAAGTTTAGCTTAGACTATATGTAATATATTTTTTATATTTATGACATATGTGAGTTTTATTTATGGCTGATTAAGATATCTGACGTGGGATTAAAATAGAATTATAATTAACACACAAATGTTGACATAAAGAAAGTTAAAATCGTGAACCTTATTAAATATCGCCTAAATGCCTTTTAATGTTAAATATGAACGACATTAACTAACATAATTTTAGGCTTTCTTAAGATAGCGAACCAAATAATACTGAATGTTGAATCACAAAATTATCGTGAACAATCTATATTTCTGGATTCCTCACTTATGAAATCTATTATATATATCTCAGTTATAAGGATGCTTTCAACACACTGAACACTTTCTTTTATTTACGTTCCAATTTTCAGTGTGATGACAACATTTAAAGGGGTTACGGGACAAATGACATAAATCTTTTGGTAAAATTATAGACCTATGTATAAATGCAACACAACAATAACGCGTGGTTTGAGAAACCCTGATATATGATGCATTGAATCAACCTGGGCGGTTATGTTTTAATCCTGGGCTGCTTTTCGGGCGAACTGGGTGAGCGAAGAAATTTCACTTGGATTCGAATCCGATGGTAAGTTGCTGAATTCAATCTCTTCACTCATTATGTTCTCTGAAACGAAGACAATATATGCATAAAATGATTGCGTACATTTAAAAGCAACTTGTTTTATCTCACCGGTGGTTTCATTTGTTGGCCACTTCTTATGACTAGGTGCGTATAGTACGATTAGCGCAAAAATGTAAATGTTCCACATTCCATACACACCGGTAAAGAATGCCGAAGTAAATTCTAGGTCGATGTTTTCATCCCATTTCCAGCGTCCTTCCGAAACTTGTCCAATAATAAACCCAATAACGGTTAGAGCCGCACAAAGCAAAGTGGCCAACATCAGGAATTGAAAACGATATATAATGCCTTCGTAGTGAAGCCGACGAGCGGACGACATCGATGGAAGTGAGGTTCGTTTGATGTTTATGTTACAAAACACCTTCCAGATCATGTAGCATAGAAAAAAGAAGTACAGCGCTGCTGAAATGCCGGCCATAATTATAAATCCAAGCTGGTAGAGAAAAATAATTAAAGCGAATGAAATGAACAATGAAAGTTAGACTGCAAACATTACATTTCCCACATTACGGCAATACTTACTGCTACATTTGCTCCAATTTTTGATACCCATATAGAATAGAATGGATTGCGCAGCTGGACTCCTCGCTCGCACATATCAAATAAGAATAGAGAAACACATCCAACACCGACGGCACTCAGATGCTTCCAATATGTTTTCAGGCTTGATTTTTCCCCACCTTCTTGTATCTATCAAAGTTGATGATGCAGTAAGTCTCTACAAAATAACTCTTCCTAAATAAAAACTTACCAGCATATGTTCTCCAGCAAAAACAAGCCAAAACGAGAGTAAGGCTGCATAAAAAATCCCTTGGCGAATGTCGCTTAGCAGTAACATAAACGGCATGTCAAAGATGAGAGTAAAATATTCTAGAGGAAGGTTTAAAAATGTTAACGCACAGCCCAGTGATAGTAGCATCACCTCCAGCAGAGCCGGTTTACGTTGCAGAAGATGAACACGTTGCCAGAACCAAGCCATGATGAACACGATGAACGGTAGGAATACAGTTTTAAGTGAAACCCACACTTTTGTGAAGCCCCCGTTCTGATAAATCACCGACAGGTGCAAATCCTTGATGTGGCCAATGTCCAGGTTCATGCGTCGGTCACTATCCACCGGTAGTCTAACGTTTAAAAGGTAAAAGTCGTGATGCAGCGAACCGAGTTCAAACAGCGGAATGGTATTGCAATTGTAAAGATAGTCGTCCGTAACATTATTCGCAGTGCAGTCAAGGTCTCGGTGCTCCAGGGAAGAGGCAAGATATTTCCAATCCTGATCGGAATCACCTTTGTTGCGATATGCCAATCGTGCATCTATTGTTATCTTGGAATGTGGTTTGTGCAGCACATTGGCATCAAATACAATATCTGTCTGCAGTATACCTATCAAATTCTGCTGCCACCGGGAGTAATCCAACTGACGACCTTCGCGGGGCAGTGGCATTTGAAATACGAATACAATTTGATTTGCCATCTTCATGTCATCGTTTTCGATATCTAAATGATCTAAACTGCGACATTGGTCCTCTCCTCGGGAATGCAGCCATACTGTAGTGTCATTGTGCGATCCAGGGGTATCCTTGCAGATTGTCGCCAGAATAGTTTGGACACTCGCTGGTAAAGGTGCTAGAACAAACATCATAAAACAAAATGAAAAATCTACCCGAGCTTGCTCTTGCTATTAATGCTTAACATGGATTTTCGCCACGCAAATACTTCCACGCTCGAAAGAAATAAAGCACATAACATAATTGTATCGGCGCCATATTGAGTGTGAATATGCCTCAAATCTTTACTCACCTATAAGACCACCTAGCAAGAAGCAAAGAAACTGCAGAAACAGCAAACAGGCCACTAGAATGCTTAACTTTTTGCCGCTAAGATTTTCAAGTATAGTGCCCGACATGTTGTCGGTATTTGTGGCAAAGACTTAGCTTAGTTTTGTATTTATTAACGAAAACAAAACAACGCTAACACTGCTAGATGCACCGCTCTTGCTACTGATGTCTAGAGCCTCTCTACGCACACGATGCGTTTATGCTAGCTTGCACCGGCGCTCTTGGTGCTAATTTGTGGCTTGTAGCGGTTCGTATGACACACGTGTTTATATAGACGTGTTAAAAACTCCATCGCCTATAAGCCGTATGTCTACGGCTTCGTAATTCGAAAAAGAAAATTATGGCAAACCGAATCATTGCTTGATCTGGAAAAGGTTTCGCATACCTAAATAGTGAATGGTATCGAGTTCCTTTATGATTAGGCATCCCCACAATCGATCGTACAAAGGATGCACATTATATCAATACAGCATGCACATCATATCAATATTAGACTGCGATTGATCACACTGCCAGCTTTAATAGTGCTATGGATATTATTTTAAAACATACATCAAATGTACACATTGCAATCACAATTCAAGAATACATCGCAATCGAATCTGCTGTTTATCAACTGATATATATATAGCAAACAAATAGAAATAGAAATAGCAAACAAATCCAACTTATCTCGCTCTCGCGTGCTTTCTATTGCATACTTCATTTGACAGTTTTCTTTCGCACCATGGATGACGTGACAAGAAGAGCTAGATAAAGTCGAATTTTGACCAGCCAGCCATACCTTCGGTCTGCGGTAGCGTTTCGTAAACGTAGAAAACGAAATACACTAGTGGTGCACCTTTCCAAGACAAAAATTGCAACGAGTCTAAATCCACTGAGCGTTTAAAAAACTTGATTCCCAAGCCATTGTGACAACATTGGACAACGAAACAGAACATAGCGTCGTAGCAACTTTGACTACATGCAACAATAGAACGAGGAAGCAACCCGGAAATTCTGATAGTAAAAATAGTGTACAGGATAAACGTTTAGCTAGAAGAAGAAATATAGTATCCTCGCTTTGGGCAGAGGAGTCGCATGTGGTTAGTGGGTTTTTTTTTATGAATAAACGACAGTGAGAAGTTCGTCGAGCGCGGTGGTGAATCTTTGAATGGTGTAAAATGACAATGTGCAAATGCAAACTTTTGTAGCAAGTAGCTAACAGCAATTCATTAAATCAGCCTCGTTGCCGGTTATAATTAGACGTACCAATTTTTGCGTACCAAAACACGTATTGGCCATCGTTAGGATAAAGCATCAAGTGGATGGTATCTGGAGATTTAATAGTACCGAGAAGAAAAACATACAATAAGATGGCAGATTTTGATTTGAATGATAGCAAATCACCACCAAACCAGCCCATTAACCGCTTAGATCCTTGCTTTGACCAACATTACTGCAGGGGACCGGTAGAGCGACAACGTATCGATGGTAAGTTTCCTAGAACGCTTTCTTGACCTAACGTTTTACAAAATTTTACTCTTTCAAACATCAAAAGTAACTCTTTCTTAAACCTTTTTAGCTCCCTTGATGAAGATTAAAACGTATTTATCCGCACTACGACCATGGTCCTTGTCAGCCAGCTTGGTACCCACGATGCTGGGCACTACGCTCGCATTACGCGTGCACGGTTTTCAGGAGTTTAATTTTTTGACTTTCATCTGCACCGTTCTGACGGCTGTATCGGTGCACTGTGCTGGAAATGTAGTGAATACGTACTATGATTTTGTCAAAGGTATCGACGATCGCAAGTCAGACGATAGAACATTAGTTGACCATATTCTCAGTAAGGATGAGGTAGAGACGAAATTTCGAAGGCGTTGTATCACATATTAATGAGCTTGATTAAGTTTCAACTAACATGTCTTCTTGTCTGTCCCTTAGGTGGTTACTCTGGGCGTTTTGCTGTATGGTGCCGGCTGCGTAGGATTTGTGTTTTTGGTGTATCTGTCACCGGCAAAGTTGGAACATCTGGCACTTGTGTACTTTGGTGGATTATCATCTAGCTTCCTGTACACCGGTGGCATCGGCTTAAAGTACATAGCCCTCGGGGATGTCCTGATCCTGATCATCTTCGGTCCAATCTCGGTACTATTTTCATACATGGCTCAAACTGGTTACGTTGAGTGGAGAACCATTTTCTACGCCATTCCACTCGCACTCAACACAGAAGCAATTCTGCATAGCAACAATACACGAGACGCCGAATCGGATAAAAAAGTTGGCATCGTTACACTGGCGATCCTGATCGGGAAAACATGTTCGCATATTTTGTACGCCCTGCTGCTTTTCACACCGTATGTGATCTTTGTGGTACTCAGCATGAAATACTCAGGACTGTTTCTGTTACCAATGGTAACCGTTAAGCAAGCTTTTGATATAGAACGTCAGTTTCGCAATGAAAGCACTCTGCAAAAAGTTCCGCGGGAAACGGCGAAACTGAACCTGTTCTTTGGCATTCTGTATGTGGTGGCCTGCTTCTTAGCCCCGCAGTTACCTTTTATCACTCGCAATTAAACCAGAAGCGCTTTTGAGCTTTAGATCTTCCAAAACCAATGGAGGTGTGTGACTTAGTTAGAACTATTTGATTATCTTGCACCACTAACAAATGTTATTGGCTCTTTTTTCATTTTCTTGCTACGGACTTAAGTTGCATCATTATAGTTAGTATGATAAATATTAGTTGCTATTTATAAATTAGAAATGCTAATCATGCTACTGGTGGCAATGAAAAAGAAACCAAACTGGTCCTTTGTTCGTGTTGCAGCGCGATACTCGTAATGCATACTTCGTTTCGTGCAGCTCATGAGCAGACAATACTTATTATCATAGTACATATGTCCAAAAAGGAACCTATACAAGTTAAATCAAGTTACGTCTTTCTGTATTGATTAATTTGTAAGTTCTTTATCAACGTTTATTTTAACTTATTTCTTCCTGCACTCACTGTCATAATCTTGATATACTATAATTTTCGTAAAGGGTTTCTGAAGTTTTTTTGAAATTCATAGTACTATAAAATGGTCTCCTTTCTTTTACCAGTAGAACTTTCGAAACGCATATGCTAATATTGGAACATATCAAAGTTGTACTTTTCAAGAACAGTCTTGTATCTATTAAGGAGTTTGTATGCAAGTGTTATTAGAAAAGTACTCGATCTTGCATTAATGACACAAAACTTATGTCAAATTGCTGCATCAAACGAACCATGCAGAATGCAGAATTGAGACGACTCAAAACCAGTAAGCATTATATGGTTGCTTAGTTTATTGATACTCCGACAATAGTTTTTTGTTTTCAACATCACCTCATTATTAAGGCTTGTGTGGGCATTCGGATGCTTTTGAGAGGAAACGAGGTGCATAGTCTTTAATTGTCTGGTTACAGTAAATTGTTTTGTTGAATGTCTAAACGTTCCCATCATCAAATATATTCCAAAAAAACATCAGAATGTCTACAGTGCCGATAAAACGAATAATAAACGAGACAATAACTAGAAATATGAAGGATTTTAAATTAATGGAGATCGAATCTAAAGATAGATTATTAAACTTGTGCAGAGTAAAACGATAGATGCTTGATAATGTAGAACTGTACAAGCTTTCTGCATTTCAATGGTACATGCTTGACGCTATGTATCCCACATCGCCGATGCATCAACAAAAAAAATGAAAAAAGGAAGGGAGGAAGAACGTAGATAACCTAAGAAGTTTATGGGATTAATTTTAAATTACGAAAATACATTTTTTATTTAGCTGGATTTACATCGCTGATGGGTTTTGGCCTATCCAAGCTCCGGCCAAAACCGCTCACGGTCGCCCCAAGTGTAGGGGACTGTAGACGAGATGCTGTTGTCAAGTGTCGGTGTACCCGTCGAACTGGTGCAAATAGTTAAATAAGTAGAAATAAGAAGTAAAATATTTTACTTTTATACGCGCGTTACTATTGATTTCATGATTTCTTCAAAATTAGAGGTAATATTTGCACCTGTTAGCTATATGTTAAGAGACAATGATGAACATGTGTTCCGTGTAAAAGTGACAAATAAAACCTTTGGTTAAATTTAAATTAGATTTGTTCACGTAAATCACTGAAGCTGCGGTGTATCCCAATGGATTGTTTTGAAAACGCAGTGAAAACGCATCAAGCGAACATCTTGACATTGGATGCAAGCCGAAGCGAACAAAATGTGTTTACATTTTCCTACTCTGACAGGTAAGTCCTAAAGCACCTGCTTGCAGATAATGGAGAAAATAAATATTTATAAAGCGATCCAAGGAACACCATAACAATGGATTTGTATCATTTTGGTGTAATAATAATTTTCCACCAACTTTGTTGAACCGTTGATGTTGAAGGGAATCTGCACGGTAGCTACAAGTCCTAGTAATGAAATGATGCGATGAACAACATGAAATGTAAGTTATATTTACTCTTTATATTTTCTAGAACGGCTCAGTGACTTTTTTTCTTCTCGCCTGGTATATTTCTGGCTTATCGCTACATATCTAATTTTAGCTATTTGCACTGATGTCCGGATTCGTTTTACACAACACACTCATTAATATTCGCTCCTTCGTGTGCAGTAATGTCTAGCTGGTCCATTCGGTTGCCGAAGAAGATATGCTGAATGCACCCGTTAAATGATCTGACAAAATTGCCTCGTGTTCGGTTGTAAATGTTTTCATCTGGAAATCCTCCTTGAAAGGTAAGAAGCAAATATTGGTATAAGTATCCTTTTGAAAAGTGCTTCATTGACATAACAGCTTACCGAGATAAGTTATTTCACTCGACATAATGCCTTCATCATACGGCGACCGTAGATTGGGAGTAACGGAAGCTCTTATTGTTCCAGTGAAAAGTATGACACCATCGATGGAAAGGTGAAGTTGGTTAGCCTTCGTCATCAATAGCACATTATGCCAATCTCCATCAGCCACAAATGCCTGCCGTGCACTTTTGATTTTGTTGCTGCTTTCTGCATCCACAGGGATATTGCTAACGGCAACGAGCAATCCATTGCGGATTCCAATACCGAAATATCTCTCCGTGGTCCACTTATCCTTCTTATCAGTGGTCCACAAAAGAAGACCGTCCTCCAGGGTGGAAAAATTGAAGGACATTTGAAGTTCTAACCATGATTTTGCTTCTAGTAGGCCGCTATCTTCGTTTCGTTTGTCTTTCATATTGATCCTCTGGGAGGGTATGAGAATGTAGCTACGATCATTGAACCCGATTGATGAATATTGCGACGTAGCGATCTCGCAATAGCGTCCTGTCCATCCAACGCCACAGCTACATCGTCCGTTTTTCATGCATTGCCCATTGTTGCGGCAATGAACAACTTCGCAAGATTCCAGAATATCACACTTCACACCCTTGGAGTGCTCTGGGCATTTGCACTGTGGTTGGGAGAGATCGTCTAACCAGCACATACCTCCGTCAGCACAGATGTCCCCACCGCACGGCGTTCCATCGCAATCCTCAATATTACGAGAAGCGACGATCGAACTCTCATTTAATATCATGCGAGTTCCATTGAGATTAACACCTCTGATACACCCCCTGAATGACACTGGATAGCCGGAAATTGCGTCGTAGGGCAGTTTGGAAAGATCTGGCAACCCTCCGAGGTACAGTTCAGCGTTAGGGTTCACATATTCTTCTCGATCAGATCCAACAACTGAAGTACCCTTCCCCTCCACCCAAAGGGTCAGTCGTTTGCCATATTTCACCACGCGAATTGTGTGCCATTCGCCGATTGCCATAACATGGTTGCTTCGAACCACGGATGTCTGTAGTCGACCAGATGATACGCGATACTCCACTACGCCTCCCTGCAGGCTCAAACTAATGAAACCTTGTTGCAACGCGTTCGCATTGAACGTCTGTGCAAACAGAATAAGTCCTTTCTCGGAGAGTGGACGTAACTGCAGTTCTATCGACATTTGTCTCATCGTAAGCTGTCGGTATTTTTCAGAACGTTGTATCAGAGCATGATCGCCTCCATAGGTTCCAGTATTATTTAGCGCAGGCAGTAATTTCAATAGATCATTGATTTTATCCAACTCGTGAATAGATTTTAACAGGATAGAATGGTTGTGTGGAGTAATGTGCGCGTGATGGACAATCTTTTCGTAGCGCACCTCATTTTCTTGAAAAGAAGCATCGGGAATTGTGTGCGTTACCCATTGTAGCGCAAGGTACGATCGTCTTCCAGAGAAGGAAACATCGCTCAAATATTTGAGATTTGTTTCACAACGCTTACCAACCTTCCCAAAAGAGCAATCGCATTCATAACCAGATATTAATGGAAAGCAGGTTGCATCTGGCCCGTCGCACTTATTCATGGTTTCGTCGCATGGGTTAGCCTTCTGGGAACATAAAATACCATTCCAGTCCTCCTGGCAGATGCATGTAAAGGTAGAACCATGCTGTAGACAGGCACCGTTATTCTGACACGCATGTCGATGACACTCTTTTGTACCACACTGACCCACGCTCCTTCCCCTCATACCACCGATGTGCTGCAACGGAATATTCAATGGCCCCGCTATAAGCCGGATGTCAAAAATACATCCCTGAAAACCCGAATGCAGTGGTAGATCGTGTGGTAAACTCGAAAAATTGACGCGCTCGTGTCCACCTATAAAAAGCTGCGGCGTGACGTTTAACTTGGTGCTGGTGCCGGGAGAGTTGCCGGAAACGTTAACTTTGCCATCGATCGAAAGCCATACGGTTCTTCCATTGCGGCCTACTTGCACTGCGGTGGGTCCTGTAGGTTGCACTTGAATGGGTTTATGCGTGAAGATTCTGCGCGGGCCGCTGCCTAGATTCCAGGTGACCAAAATGAAACCTAAAAAGGCAATCACATGGGTTTTTTGTTATGGAAATAAAAATAAAACAATTATAATGTGTTACCTTGTATGAAGCTAATTGCAAAGTGATCACTTTGGTCATGGTGGTCATTGGATTGGCCGATAAAGGCAAGCAGAGAAATCTGGGCAGCGGTTGTTGGTATGATTTTGAAGCTAAATTCGAACCGATCCTCGAGCGGAAAAGCTATGGGGTATAAGACATACGACGAAATGCCTTTGATACTACCAAAAAAAGAAGGTTGTAGGATATCAAGATCGTGCTCACAAAAATGCCCATGTTTGCCGTACGGGCACATGCATAAATAGCCAGTCTCGGGAAACGTTACGCACGTTCCGCCGAATTGGCAGGGATTATTATCGCAGATAGATTGTTCGCAGGTTTTGCCCATGTAGCCAAAAGTGCACTGGCAGCTCCAAGTTACTAATGTACGATCCCGGGGAGCTATCCCCAAACGTCGCTCTAGACCATCTTCATCATCTTCAATACATACTGCTCCGTTGCGGCAGGGACTTGAGAGGCATGCAAGTGACGTACATTCATAAATTTTAAATGCATCTTCTGCATTGCTGGGGAAGAAAAATGTTTTATTAATTTATAATTTCTTTTTAATTCACATGGCTTTATCTACTTACTCGTATATGGCCACTGGTAAATTATTGATTTCGAGCTCATTTATACATCCGGTAAACCCGTGATAACGAGATATGTTGTGACTTAGCGTGTAC
This sequence comes from Anopheles atroparvus, assembly GCA_914969975.1. NCBI lineage: Eukaryota > Metazoa > Arthropoda > Insecta > Diptera > Culicidae > Anopheles > Anopheles atroparvus. The sequence goes on along the minus strand of CAJZCY010000003.1, from coordinate 124,114 downwards.
ATTGTTTTGAAAGGACGACCGCCCAAATGTAACCAGCTTTGTCTGATCGAATTCAAAACCTTCATTCTTTCCGGCTGCTGGTGGCTGTCTAAATTGGCAAGCCAGGCAGGTTGCTCGCCACTCATTGCTAGTGTTTCGTTTACATGCAATGAAGCATTGCAATGACTGTATCTATCATTGAAGTTTAATCTAGACAATAATAATGGATAGTTAGATTTCATAGAGAGACCTGCGCGAGATTGTCGTTCGCACTTACTGTACTTTAACTTTCAACTCGGATCCGTTGTTGACTATGCCTTCAATTTCACTAAGAAGCATAGTTTGTAAGCCACAGGAAAACTGAAATTGTAGCAATCCATTGTGTAGAAACAAAGCAACGTAATGATACCCTTCTTCACCCTCGGCGCTCGCCAGCAAAATTAAACCCTCGCGTGATGTGAGCTTCGCACTGAACCGGACCATTATGGCAGCAGCTTGTCCAAAGACGGTCGTGTTAGGTCTTACTGTATGGATTGAATTGTCACGCCGGTAGATTATGTGACGCAGAAACGAATCTTTTGAAAAAGCTGCATTTTGTATTCTAACCGGAATGTTACAAAACGGACCAACGTATCGAAAATTGCAGTGACAGCGCACGCCATTTGTACTCATGAAACAGGTACCACCGTTTTTACAGACGGTTTCGTCACACTTCTGGATAACTTCGGGGGGATGAGTCATTGCTGGGGTCGCGATGGGATCTACTGGAGCTTCACTTGCTTGGACATTATCCTCAACCCCTTCAGTAGTAATTGCATAGGATAGTGTGCTTGTATCCAAACTGACGTTTACGGCACTGGTGGGCATCAACTCAAGATTTATGTCTTGATCTTTGCCCTGCAACGTTGGGATGCTTGAAAATTTATTCGTTGGAGATTCAGTGAAAAATAAATTTAATTCTGGCGTGCTTGTAGACATTTTCGATGGAGGTAGCTCAGATGGGTCGATAGGGTCCGTAATCGAGGTAGTAAATGCTTCAGAAGGAAGGTTAGTAGAATGGAACGGGAATCCTACTGGAGTTAGTTCAGTGACATTTTCTATGCTTGCATCATCTATGCTTGTACTTTGATTCTTGTCCATTTCATGTTCAATTGTTGATGGAAGGGTGATAGACATATTCTGATCTACCGTCGACATCGGTATTTCAGATATAGTACTGTAATACTGGAAACTATCGGTTACACGTTCGTCGGTGAATGTTGTTTTATCATTAGTATCAGTAATTGTGGATAGGATATCAGTAGGATTAGTAATCTTTTCTGTGATGAAGGACTTTTCTACCGTCGATTGCAAATTTGAATCAGTGTACTCGGCGGTGAAAGTAGGTATTGACGACGAATGTAATTTATGTTCGAAGTTTGAGGAATAGTCCCATGTTTCCGTTGTAGAAATGAATGATTCTGTTTTAGACGATGAAGTTGTCGAATGCCAAATGAAAGTAACGTTACAGTCCATAGATATTTGCCCATCCTCTTCCCGCACGAGACATTCGCAGCTTTCGCCAGTAAAATTTGGGGCACACATACAGAAATATTCATCCACTCCATCGACACACGTTCCCCCATTGACACACCTTTCAAGACCCAACTGGCATTCATCGTATTGCAGCTCACATCGTTCTCCGTGGAAATCTGGTACACAGTAACATGTTGGAGACTGTTCTTCCATTAAGCACAAGGCCTGGTTTGCACAGGGGGAATCTGCACAGATCATGATTTCTTCTTCACAATTTGTACCGCTGAACCCCTTGGAACATGCGCATACATACGATGCAAACTTATCGATACAAATGGCGCCATTCTGGCAGGGGGCCGATGCACATTCGTTGATTTCCGCATCGCAGAATTGCCCTTCATAACCTTCGGTGCAGCGACAGGTATATTCCAGACCTAGTCCCTCGATGCAGATTGCTCCATTGTGGCATCGGTTACCAGTGTTGCAAACTGCAACATCAATCTCACAAAAGTCACCTTCATAACCTTTAGCACAGCTGCAGTAAAATCCATTTTCTTTGTCATGGCATAATCCATTGTTTTGGCATGGGTTAGATTGGCATTCATTGTAGTTTTCTTCGCAGTTTAGCCCTGCGATACAAAATATCGTGGTAAGTGGAGAAAGGTGCGTAATAAGTTTAACAAGAAATAGAAAGGTTATGTTTTCAATTACCTAAAAAACCATCTGGACAACTGCAGTTGTACGACGCAACTCCATCGTTGCACGTTCCACCATTAAGGCAGGGGCTAGACCAGCATTCATCCCAATTTGTCTGACAATGCACGCCCGTAAATCCATCGATGCAGTAGCAAGAATACGTACTATGGACAATCCCAACGTTAATTGCATGCAAATGTGTAGGAACGTCGTATAAAAAAAAAAAAAGAATATTGAAAACATAAAATACCAAATTTCATAACAAATACTATCAACACAGGATTATTTATGGTATGCATGGGATTCAAAATTGCATGACAGTATAGAACAACGAATGGGCTTGACGCATCTCCAGGATACGCGAGACACTATGCCTGCAGGACTGGAAAGCAAGGGGAAAAAATAGGAAGCACAAACTATTATAACTGCTTTTGTTTCTACTTACAGCATTTGCCACCATTTCGATTTAAAAAAAACTCACTGAGTAGAATGCACCACTTTTAAATTGTCTTTTAGAAACAAAATCTTGCGATTTCTTTAAAGCCTGGTGCGGCTTTGGCGCTAAACGGTGGCAAATGTTGTATGAGTCAACTGATGAGAGACATACTGGGCAAATTTTCATGTTTGTTCCATATGCACATAGTAAGAAAACCATAATTTCAATGGGACTTAACGATGGCAGAAAAAGTTTGTAAGATTATGATCTACAACAGAGCCCTTCCGCATGTATTTGGTATAGGGTGAACGTGTAGATTATATACTCTAATGTAGGTGCGAATCATCAATATCGATTATACAGCCCATTAACTCGATGTTAAGCTTCTCTAGGTGCTAAGGGATAAATATTGGAATAGGATAGCACATTTTCGGTGGTTTGTAGTAGCACCAAAGTTATTGTGACTATTTTATGAGCTAATAATTGACATGCTGCGTGTATTAATACACCGACTTGCGTACGTCAGATTCCAAAAATGTTTATACGATCCTGGTCAAAGTTTGGCTGTACAAAATTTGGAGGTTACCTATTCAGATCATCGATGCAAACTCCATACACACAGGGATTACTAAGACAGGCTAATCCAGCTTCGGAGAAGTGAACAAAGGAAGCGGCAATTATACAGAGCACTAGCATTAGAAAACATCGACTGCGTTGAGTCCTTTTTTTGGAATGAGTGTCGATACTAAGCATGTTTAAGTTATCAGTATTGGAACACAACCAGCTTGTGTATGGTTCTCCTGTAATGCACATGAGATTGGAAATAACGTGTACAATTTCCGTGTTCCGTTTTTTGCCTAACTAGTATCACACACAGCGCAAAATAAAGTTCTTGCTATTCACGTATCACATAATTTTGTATTTGCAGAAAATGCATTAAATTGCCTCACACACGTTTTACAATTCAGCGCAGATAATGCAATACTATTTACGGACGCTAAATACTCGGGATGTTCGTCGGTTTGGTGCCGATGCCTCCTATTTCACGTTTGATGCGGAAAGGAAGGCTTTTATGTTCTGTATTGCCTTAGCACTCCAATATAGTTCCTTGGAGACAACCACCCGTATCCTGGTACCGCATCATGTAATACAGATACAACAGCTCGGTTGCCATGGTGAACAAATATAACAACCAATTTCAGCTGATTGACGAAGGTTTACGGAGTACTGGGGAATGCTGATTTTTTTCTCCTTATCGATTACTAATGGAACCGGGAGCATGCGTTTGTTCTATAAATTCAATAAGAATATAAATGTAAACTGCAATTGTATTATCAAAAATGAAGTAAAAACAAATTCGCTTAACAGGCAAACGGTTGCAAACAACTAGTAAGCAGGGGAAATATGTTTTATGAAATTCAGGGTTATAATGTTCAATTCTGATTTGCGATTAAAGATTACAATTTTTCAGAAATCTGTGTTTCTCATCTTTATCGTGAAGTTGTTTTTCAATTTCGGGTCAATTCAATATTCTTTGTCAGGCAAATCAGGGGTCCTGAGACTAATTGCTCATTTTGCCAAGATTTGTTTATTTATTGTTGATTGTTTCATCTACTTATATTCAATAATGGTAGGAATTTATAAACTACTTCAAAACCTTTTTAGTCAAAATGACGATTATTTTGAAGATGCGATTTACTTTTGACAGAATGTTTTTCTCCTTTTTAACATTTCATACTTTCTTAGAATCCATGGCGTTTCACAGGGATTTGATATGTTTTAGACATTGTGGCAAATCAATATTCGTTTACGATAACGTATCGATGTGTCCTTTATGCAAAGAAGCATTAAGCAGCAGGTTGGACAGTATACCATTCACGTAAGTCTTTTTTATCATAAACTTATTTCCTTGGAAGCAAATTCATTTGTTTATTTTCTCTAGTCTGCCATATCCATTTGTAAAAGCTCAGCAGTACCCGTGTTCAGTAGTTTTACGGCCATCGCACGGTGATTTTCTGAGGTAAGCTTGGTTGCTTCTCTGTTATTAGATTAATGATATAAAAGTATGTATTTCAGTTCCTTCGATAATCAGCGCAATTTACACATTGGATTAACCTCCTCGATTGGGTCTATTTTTGAGTACGACGTTAACGGTTTGATACACACATCAGCGAAGACTGTTGGTATCAATGATTGGAACCAATGTATTTTAGTTGCACAAGTCACTTCATCGTGGTATGATCGATGGGATGCTGTACTCAACGAATTTTTAAAGAATGACGCATGGAAAAAGGAGTTTTATCAAGAGCAATCACACAATTGCTATACATTTGTTTTAAATTTTCTAAAAAGTCTCGACCATTATGAATTGTCTCGCTACTGTCACGATAAGTGAGTTTCAAAAAAATATGTGATAACTAATGTGATGAATAACATTTGCTCAATTGCTAATTATATGCAAATCGTACCTTTGCAGGATTTCATTCAGCGAAATGTTTCTCGTTCCGAAGACGCAAAATGCGGCAAAATACATCACTATTCATCGTGGATTGAACTCATGTAGCTATTGGGTTGAAGAACAGAAATGAAATATATGTTCAGTTCAATGTTGAAAAAAAATAGTATTTCGATATGGAAGAAACATTTAGTTTATGTTTCTCGAAAGAATTGCATTGTAAAACTTTGTAACATAAATCTATGTAAATATAACTAAACGAAAGTGTCTGTCCGTCTCTTCGTCGTAGCATTACCATCATAAGCTAGGCTCTTATTGCGAATACAATTAAGATGAGTTGCTTTTTACGAGTTTGCCCAAAAGTTGTTAGTACATGCTTTAAAAAACCGTTTGAAACCGGAAGTAATGAAAAAATAATCAATATGACATCGCTGTCATCTGCACGACTTGCTCCGAATGTAGTAGTATGTTCGCGTGTCCGAATCGGGCGCAACACCAATATTCTTATACATGTGCCATTTGAACGAACACTTTCAAAACCGACAGTTTCTTGATTACCAGCCTACTCATGGGAGAGAAAGAGAAGAAGTGATTTGCCTACAGCGAAACTGTTCTCGCATACTGCCCCTACATATAGCAGTACCAGTCAGAGAAGACGTCGCATGACTGTGAATTCAGTCGTCATAATTTTCGTTTTTCGTGCTAGTTATTATCGTGAGAATAGGTGCGTTTTTCCAATTGAAATGAGATAAACATTAAGATAGTTTATTCCTCAATGGTTTGTTTTTGGTTAATGTTGATAAAAAGTAAATAACACGAGAACACGAACAGTGAGGGTTCGAGGTGGCTAGCGCTAGCAGGTTCCTCATCCAATAAACTCTTCTGTTTGTCGTAGCGATAGTGATTTCGTGTGCTTACGTGTCCGTGCACCTGGACTGTGGAATTTAAATTTATCCTACGCTTGCTGATTATGGATGCAAGCAGTTTTGCAGGAAGCTGGGATTGCTGTTCACTGAGATATGGCTGATATCTGAATTCGCCATACAGCGGAATGGGAGGGAAGGGTGTTGGGATAAGATCCATCAGATATTCTAGGGCAAAGGTGGGTTTATTTGAAGGGTATTTTCTCTACGGGGGAGCTACAAAAAGGAATTGGAAATTGATGACTTATTTTACTCTGGTTCTGGCGGAACAAAGCAACAACGTCATCGTCCAAGTTTGATAATGAGTTCGTCCTTTCTCCGTCCATCAAAGAGGGGTGCGGCAGTGCATCTCTGCTGGAATGAAAAATCTTGCATGCGATAAACGTTCCCAAGAGAGTGCCCGATTGTGTGTGTGTGTGTGTATGTGTGTTTTGTGTGCCTGTGCTGTGTCATCGATAATGTTAGGATGAGGGAAAAACAAACTAACGGGGGTTTTCCAGAACGGAAACATCAGATTTACAAGAAAAATTATAAAGCTGAAAAGACACACAAGTGCTAGTTATTTCAACGGGATTAAAGCCCGAGAGAAAACTAACAGCAATCTGAGAGCAAAGTGTAACAGCCCCAGAGAGGAAACAGCAAGATGAGAGAAGTTATGAACAAAGAGCAGGCTGACAAAGAGAAATAAGGAAGGGATAATGCATCAAGTAGAAGTGTCTTTAAAGTGAGATATTTGTTTTTACAATGCATCAGTGCTAGATGCTAGACGGTTTTGTTCGGAACTCTCAGCCCTTGTAGTGGATGGTGCGAATTCTGAGTACTGAGAGTAGTATGGGAGTGATTCTGCAAAATGGGAGGTTATTGTTGTTATTGCCACTTCTAAGACCATACTTGACGTCTATTACACTAACACAACCGTTTTCAGTGGATTTTTAACTTCTACGGTGCAAGGTTGTCCATTTCACTCGAATCGATTCTAGAGAATGCGAGGAATCTATGCACAATCAGTGTGCGTTATTTTCTAATCGCCCGTCGATATTTATTGAAAAGGAAATTAGATACATTACTATTTGTTGCGTTGTTGCAATTATATTGACTATGGATGAAAGCAGATAACACATAAATAGTAAGCGACAGGATAAGTGAATGGTGAGCTGATGTAAACTAAAGAAGAAGCTTTAGCAACAATGTTTGGTTGTATTTGATGATGTATAAGTAAGGTAATAGCTTAGAGTTGGGTTGAATATGAGGGCGTAGAATGCATAGCATCTATTTAAATTCATTGATTATTTCATAAAAAACTGTTTCACTATCCTGGGTGGTCCTGGTTAGATGCTTTTGTTTTTGCTGCACTGCATAAAACAATGCAATGAATTCGTTACGACAGGTATAATGTAATATAACTTAACGAGAAAACGTATGAAAGCAAATGCACATACGCAAGAAGTAGAAATTGTATTTAATATGATTGAATGTAAACGAAGTAGCAAACAAACAAAGAAAGGGAACAGGCAAAATGAAAAACAAAACAGGAGAAAGACAGCAACAAAGACAACACATTGGGGCGAGAATGAATGCAATGCAGTTACGATGCAAGTTTTTCTGTCCTTTATTGAATTATCGACAAAAGTATTTAGAATCCTTTTCTGGATTTTGTGAGTATAGTTGTGTGCGGTTCACTTCACTATCCTCGGTTTGTAATTGCAACGATGAGGAGCTGAAACATTGGGCTGCAGAAGTATCACAAAGTGCGCTAACACCATTATTTTGTGAAAGTTTAACTATGTTTGTGTAAGGAGTATGCGAATGATTTATTGATCGTAAATATTCCCTTTACTGCATACCCGTTTTTTTCATTACGGGGTGTCGAGGTGTTATGTTTTCGAAATAAAATACCTTGGAAGTCGTAATTGTCACATCACGTGGATATGGTGTTTTGAATCCGGAATGATGAGTGCACAATCAGATTATGATAAGTTATGTTGTACTAAGTATTTATAGTACATGTTTTAATATCTTTAGGCTCTCAGTGTTCGTACGCATACGTGACGGAGGAATGAAAATTGGGGCAAGTTGTTGATGAGGAATGAAAAAAAGTGCTACAGCTAAATGAGTTGGATTGGGGGCGTTCAACACTTCCACCATTTTTTTTTTCGCTCCCATATTCTCATCAAATACCCAAATTTGGTGTTTGTAAAACATATCCATAACGCTATTACTTCTATCGCCACTAAGTCTTTCCTACGACGTAATAAATTAACGAACGGTCCTAGCGTGGCACTACGGATTGTGTGGTTTAGCAACATTATGCAAGCAAATATGGATAGTTAACATTGCACTTTGTTCGGAACGTAATTATGAAAACTTTCCCAGTCCTTAGTTTGGCCTTTGTCTTCCGCACATCTGGTCGCCACATTTATGAAAGCGATAGATTTTCTGTAATATGTTTGTGTTATAAAATATTTCTTGTTTGTTATGCTACAATCACATATCATCATGTTTGTGTCTGCAATATACAAGTTAAATCTTTTTCTATACTATTGTGAGTCACTGTTTTCGCATAACGGTATTATGACTCATCCCCTGCTTTTGTGGCAGAATTGTTTATACTCTCATATTGCCATATGTTACACGAAAAGTACAGGGGAGCTTTTCCAACATTGCTGGTCTGTACAGCATAAGAGTTTTACTGTGTTCGACAATGAAGTGAAAACACTATATAACAATTTTCCCCCATATAATCTTATTTTGTATGCCTTTTACCGATCTTGCATGGTTTTGTATTATTTTATTTTATTTTTTTCAGGAGAAGCTTGTAGGATAAAAATATTCTACACGAAGAAGAAATATCTGCCAACAACTAGTGTGATTGGTTACCCTTATTATTTCATTAATTAAAAAAAAATCTGTGTTATAAATATCAACAGTGAAATAGTGGCGTGTTATAAAACGTGAAATTAAATAGATGGCATCCAGTCCGAGAACCGGTGGGGCAGCCCAGCGCCCAAACGGTGCCACTCAGAACAAAATCTGCCAATTTAAGCTTGTTCTGCTTGGTGAATCGGCCGTGGGAAAATCCTCCCTTGTGTTACGCTTTGTTAAGGGACAGTTTCACGAATACCAGGAAAGCACCATCGGCGCCGCTTTTTTGACACAAACTTTATGCATTGATGACACGACAGTGAAATTTGAGATTTGGGATACTGCCGGACAGGAACGGTATGACAAAGCAGAAAATTAACGTTTTGAGAGAACATTTGCTCTTAGGGTTTTTTTGCATTTACAGATACCACAGCTTGGCTCCGATGTACTACCGTGGTGCTCAAGCCGCGATTGTTGTGTATGATATCCAAAACAGTGATAGCTTCGCGCGGGCTAAAACGTGGGTGAAGGAACTTCAAAGACAGGTAAGTTTCTACATTTTGGTGTGCTCCCCAAATTTCAATTGCCATTTGTGGCTTAGTGTGGTACGATTCGCTAAGTCTCGCTCTATTCTCTTGCTTGATATCGAATGTATCCATTCGAAGCGACGAGTTTTGATTCATCTAATGGGTATGTGCTTCGATCTATTCTAATTGCATTTTATGTGACACACAGGCATCCCCCAACATTGTGATTGCATTAGCCGGTAACAAGGCGGATTTGGCGAATAGTCGCGTCGTGGACTACGATGAGGCCAAGCAATATGCGGACGACAATGGGCTGCTTTTTATGGAGACATCGGCAAAGACAGCGGTCAACGTGAATGATATATTCCTTGCAATAGGTAATTTCACATGTATAACCCATAACTGTACTTCAAGGATTGGAACCTATCGCTTACAAATAGTGTAGTGCATTACCACTAGCTAGAGCCGGTCGGTACGGGGCCGAAGGATGAAGGGAGTTTTAGCTGGTAAAAATCCGCACTACTTGCCCACTGTCAGGGGGGGGGGGGGGCTGTCGGCAGGCGTCTTTCGAAGATTTCGAAGAAAAAGAATTGGAACCTATCTGACTTGTTGTGAAATGTGCCTAAGGAGCCCTATCTTTGTATCTTAATTTGTTTAAACTATTGGTTAGGATTATTTAAAAAAATCTTCCATATGCTCCACTGTGTGTGTGCGTGTGTGCGTGTGAAATAGTCGAACTAGTATGACCGGGAGTATCTTTGTTGAAGGTCTAGGTCTGCCCACCTAAGGTTTCGCTTAACCTGTCAACCACTACACGCACCGGGCAATTGCATATCCCATTTTATGTGCGTTTGGCGAACATATCAGAAAAGAATAGAAACGTTGCAGCAGATTCGATTTAAATCTTATTAGTATTGACTGGTTTTGGTCAATCCCCTCAAAGCGACGATGACGGCAGCACTGAACACGTAATGGTGCAGTTGCTATAATGCACAGCCCCTGGTTGTACAAAAGGTCCGTCTCCTTTTTTTCATTGAGAACCATCACAAGAAGCTTAGCAAACATTTGCTAGACATTTACCTTGAATGGTATGGGCAACGAAGCGTAATCGCTTGTGTAATACTAACCCAATAATCTTATGCGACACACGATAGACTGATATTTCAAGATTGAACGTGTGATTACGCTTCGTTTGCCGTGCCCTTAACAAACATATTTATTAAAAATTCAATCGCTCCCTGCTCATTTTTGTTTAATTTACTTTATTGGCTAATTTAGCTAAAAAGCTACCCAAGAACGAAGGTGCCGGACCGCAGCAAAATATTAGACCTACGCAAAATGAAACAAATCGACAGACCAGTGGCTGCTGCAGCAAGTGATGTTCTTCATCCGGTACAGTATTTTTTCAAACAATCATATATCGTTTTTGAACATGCGTAGAGCATTACAGAAAAGAAAACTTTCAACCAAGCCAAAACGAATGAAACGGTTAAACGAAAGGTCAACCAGAAGTAGCGCGAACTTTTTTTTTCCGGAAAGTTTTTAGTACTGTTTTTGACAGGCTTGTCCGTAACATTTTGGATTTTCCAAATAACTTCACGCCTGAACGTGATTGTCAAGTTCGTAAATTTAGATAAATTTTGTGATGTTGGGCTGTTTCTCGAGAGATTCGTTTTGCATAGTTGAAAGTAGTCTGTCCAATACGCAGCTGGAATGAGTAACTAACGTACTATAAATAATATTTTCATTTCAGCGAGCGGACTGTTGAATGGAAGTGAAAACTTCAACATGAAATATTGTATAATGGTAATTAGAGTTATGCCGGGGTTGGCGGTCATGAGAAAGTGGAGTATGATAAAGATGATGATGAAAATGTTAGGAAGTATGATCGATTCCAAACTAGTTATGGCATACCAGAAAACAGTAATACATTATATTTAAAGGAACAAACCCAACAAATAAACTTGTAGACAAGGAAACCATCTGCATGGAGATCGCTATATATATATTAACAATAAAAAAGAAGATTGAGTTTCGAGAAAAGCCACCTACGGATTGCAGTGGATAGTAAAAAAGAGGATCATAGACCGACATGAACGTTTGGGGTAACAAATAACAAATTTGTATTAAAAAAAAACAGTTATAAAGCAAAGAAATGGTAATCTAATCATGGCATGAAAATATTGGTTTTATATATTACTTGCAACAAGCCGCTCCAACGAGAACTATCAGTACCAACACATACAAGAACCGGCCCATCATAAACGCCAAAATCCATTCTCATTGCCAGAGCGGTACCCATTTTTCACCAGTAAAAAAATGATGATCAAACAAATCTGTAAGAAGCTACGATGGCTCAGTTTAAAAGAAACAATGCTCTGATTCTTGGTCCAGATCTATCTGTCGGTCGAACAATTCGTTTTTGGTGATGCTATTATGAGTTAGGGATGCATCAAACTGTACCATTGTGAAGATAGGGAGAAATTCTGGGTATTTTTTTAAATTATCCATAGGGATGATAATTGTGTAATGTTTTCAACGATTTATAAAAATCTGTTAACATTCATTCATGGTTCAAATGTTTATGTCCTTTTTATCAAACGAATTGTCTTGTTTGCTCTAATCCTCTCAATATTTCTAGTTGTGTTGTAGGTGGACATTGTTGGTTTGGTCCAGGCATGTGAACCTGATTTCATCGATGGGCCGCATTTTCAACAACACAGTTTATCAAGGATTATTTTAAAAAATGGTAAGCTATCTGTCGGTCGAACAAATTAAAAGTCTCCAAAAACCATAAGTGTTATAAAACAGAAATTTTACTGAAGATAGAGAGATATTTTGGTCTGCTATGAATACTCTATAATATTTTCTATTTTATTATATCTATAATGTTGCTCGATAGATATACGTGGGCCGCATACAAAGGCCGTGTTGGCCGCCAGTTTGACATACCTGGCTTAGTCAACAAATCAATTCGGGTACTTGCTGAAAATGAATAGTCTCCTTCCTTATATCAGTTTGGGTATGTCTTACCGAGGATGCACCCTTCATTTCTATACGATGTGATTTCATAGATTACATTCATAAAGGAAGATGGATGTTATCCTTGGTAGGCTGGAACGATTTTTCAATACCACTAAGAAACAGGACACCTTTTTTTTTTTAATTTCAAAATTCAGTTGACTTGTTTCTGAATCGTTAAAGAAACTCAGTGTCGTAATTTGGGATATACGAAAACCGGCAAATTAGTTTTAATATAGTTGAGAATATTAACATTTTTCCGCTGAGGCACATTGCTGACTACGAGGAAGAAAAAAGAGTAGTTAAATGTATTTCTTGATGCATTTAAGAAGTGCTAAAATTTCCAACAAAGATGATGAGATGACCAAACCAGAAGCGAGTAAATTGTTGAAAAAAAAAACACTTTGATAGGCCTTGCAGTTGAAAATCATTGCGAGTCGCAATTTCTAATTTCGCAATTTCTACAAAAGAATTGGTAAAACAACCGCTAAATAGATCACACCCCACTAGCTATACTACCGTAAAAGGGGGGATGAAACAACAACTAGAATTGTACACAAGATATATGATCCAATTTTACTTTCGGAAAATCGTCCGGTGCTAGTTATATCACGGATACACAAAAAAAAAGATTGAATTGGTTTGTAATAGAATGAGATATCTCTTCCCTACATATTTACCATGTCATCAAATCTGGCAAAAAGCAAAAAGTCTATATTGTTCTAAAGAAGAACATGCACAGATCACCTGCATTTAGTGTCACTAAAGGAGCAAAATTGTTGCGTCATTCATAAAAGAACTCAATAAAGAAAACATGATGCAATCTGTACAGTCAATCATCTTCCAGTCCAGTTCAGTTTTATGTGTTATTAAGCTTTCTTCTTCCCTGGCAGGTCACAGTACACAAAAGCTCCGTAAGACAAGCAGCCAATTCAATAACATTGTTTTGTAGACTGTTTCAATTTATTTTTTATCTTTTACGAGCGTATGTGTCCGTATCCCAAGGATTTATAACAGGGCCAACCGAATTAAACACCACGTCGATTGCCGACTTATAATACAGCAAAGCTCTAAGAAAATTCTTCTACTGAGAGTAGTGCATCCCAGTCAATGTTGTTGTTATACACCTCTTGGTGAAGCCACATCTCATAATTTTGTTTGAATTCTTCGCTTAATTCGATCTCTTCGGCTTTTCGCGCTAGTCCACCGTAGCACGCGTTGACTCGCTCAGATGTACCCAGTACTGACACAGCGCCAACTCCAGCGCTACCATTGGCACACAATATTCCGCTTCCTACAGTCGAGCTTGCGGCATGTATTCCATCTCCTCCAAGAACTCCAGTCACACCTATGTTACCACCTATTCCTTCGATTGGATCATCATAATCAAGCCCGTCGATGCCGGCCAGGATACCATTGTTGACCTGCAGATAACGACGATTGTTGAACCGATCTACGCCACTCTTCAGGGCACATTCTTCCGCCTGGAAGTCCCATGGACGTGCATCCAAATCATTCCCGAACGCCCAATCGTCATTCAGCCGGTGGCGCACTTTCGCGTAAATTGCGCTGATCGTTTTCATGTTAGACTTCCGCCACTGTCGACCAAGATACTTGGTTTGCATCTTCAGCAACTTTAGCACGTATAGCTGCATCAGGGCGTGCCGCACCTTGAGCGTGCGCTTAAGTATGGGGGCAGATTTGAATACGACCAACATCATGATGCGTGAGTGCTTCCACTTGGTCAATTTATTCAAAATGCGCAGTAGGTTGATGCAGGAGAATACGTTGCGCCACGAGTACGGGGCCGAATCGCCAATGATCATAGTTTCCGAAGTAAGTTCCGGTTGCTCACCAATTACACACGAAGGGAAATCCATAATTGGAATAATGTTTTTCGAACCAACATAGCTCATGATGTCTTGATTGAAGAACTTCAACACTAATGGTATGCAGTTGGCGAACACCAAGTGCTGCGACATGAACTCAAACTGATAGATATGGTTTATTTTAAAATGCTTCAAATACAGAAGCAAAATGGCTGATACCGCTTTCACGGTGATTTCCTTGTGACGGCTGACGTCTATTCCCAGTTTTGTCGATTGCGTGACGGTCATACTGCGTTTGGAAGAAAAGAGGGAAACGATTTGATCAATCCTAAAGTATAGCTATGTTTAACGGTCCCGTCGATGGAATGACACATAATAAACCTTCAATGCGAAACATGATGAAAAATTTACTGACAATTGAGAACAAGATCTCCACTTCTATCAACTTACGGCATATCTTCTGGCAACACGTCGGACATGATGTTAATGCTTTCTGTCTTAGCTTTTGAGGTCGGCGCTGCCGCTAACAGAATTTTCAGTAGCGAAATCATATATTGTGATAAATTTGGAAGCATTGCTTGATACAATATTTCGGTTGGTGTAAGCTGTATTTCGCCCTCCGATGTGGACAGTGGATTACGATTGATTTCCTCTTCCCGACGAATTTGTATGTCGGCCAAGCTGACATACATGTGCTGCAAGAGATGTAACATAGAATAATAGTGACATAACGAAGTAGTATCATAAAAATAGTTGTGTCAGCTGTTTGTTAACATTTCTGTACTAGTAGTGTACCTTTTTCAATGTTTTAAACCCTTCTTGAATCGGTTGCGGAAGCCCGGCGAGAGTTTCATGATCATCTTTGAGAGTGTAGCCAATAAATTTACTGCGCGAATTATTTAGAAAGATGTCGATGTCCTTTCGTCTTATTTTAGGAGCCCACGGCAACCGGTTTGTGATTTCCTGTGGTACTTCCTCCATGGGAGCGGCCGGCGGGAGCGTGCCGTTGCGATCCTTTTCTTCACCGTTGTTGTCAGTGTTACCTTCATCTGGAGTGGCCGCATTTGTTCCATTGATCGGATCTTCGTACTGACGAAAATAGTCGGATAAATCTTCCTCATTTTCTGTTGTAGACGCTTCCATCTCTAGTCCAAGCTGCTCCTGCTCGTCCAAAGAGCTTTGCTTGATCAGTCCCTGAATGTTACGGTCGGCAGAAATAGAGAGAAAAAGTATTACATTTAACAGATGATCATATGCATATTATGTTTCCGTTAAACACTATTACACAATGACATTTTATGTTGGGTGTTTAGAAAATGATTTGGGATTTCTGTAAACGTGAATGTATGTCTATGTATGGTTACTAGAGTGCGAAAAGATATAGCTGGGAAAGTGATGGCATTCTATCCTTTGCATTTTATAGCCTTATTACACATAGAATTTTACTGTCACTCGATTCTAGAAAATATTGTCATATCGCGTTTGACAGAAATATTGTGGTAAGAAAATTGGAACCGGACACGACTGGTTCCGATTTGCTTTCCGTGAGAATTTTTCCGTCAAAGTGACCGTTGTTCGAACTACGTGTTGTTAATATGTTAGCAATATGGATCACGACGATGATTTCCAACCGCAATGGCAGTTTTGGTTGCTACCAAGAACCCATTTTGCAGAACTTGCGTTTTTACACGAGCCGATGGTAATTTCCTGTCAAACGTTCCTACCAGAGACCAGTTTGACAGAAAATCCCAGAATCGAATAGCAGTAAAAACCTGTGTGTAAGAGTGTTATTAACAAGTAATTAGCGTCATATGATGGGAAGGTGTAGCACAAATAAAGCAGAACAAATAATTATTTCAATACAAGTAACTTTTCATCGCTAAGAATTTGACATTTACTTTTTCTCGAATGAACTGTAAAGTGTTCCCACTAAATTTGGGAATGCATGTCTATTTCCGTTTCACAGTGGCTGGATTTATACAGTGCAGTATTGATTCAAGTAATTTGCATACAAATGCGATGCCATAATAACGGGAAAACAAATGGAATGTTTGGAATGTTTTAACGCGTTTTTGGAATTTTTAACGCGATTTGATCTAAGATTGAATCAAGAATAAATATCATTGTAACTGAGCAGCAAAAACTTAAAACTAACGTGCAATAATGAAATGACGACCGAAACATGAGCACGCAAGCAGCATACTGCTAAAACCTTCCTTATATCGAAGAAGCGAACAAATTTTTACTAAATGAGAAATTAAGCCGCTAAGAATCTACAATGAAATATAAAAGAAATTTAATATATGAATTTTTTTTCAGGATGAGTTGTTTTTGCCTAAATATTTTGTTCCAAGGTATTTCCTGTATTTTGCTTTTGAGAAAATGTAACAAAATAATTTATTTGAAAACGGTGTGCAATAAATTATGGCTTGGTACCCAATACGCTATGCAAAATGCTGAGCGCTACGATTATCATGTCAAGAAAGAAAAAATAGAAAGGGGAAAGAAGTAGCCGGAATCGTCTTCCAGCATTGATTGGGTGATGGACAAATGAAATGACTAGACTATGTGCCGACGACTACAGAACACATTTGACCGTCAAACTAATCGAACAAAACAACACAAAACATCATACATATTTATGCTCTATGTTGGGTATATGTTTTCAAATAAGGATGTTTGATATCTTATGATTGTGTGAGTATACATGACATTAACATTATTAGATTTATTGGTTACGGTATATGACAGCGAAGTGGTAGCATTGGCTTTCCTGAGTTCTTGGAAAGAGAAAGATACAACGAAACAAACAGAATAAAACCTAAGAAGAGAAAAAATGTTGTTTGGACTGCTCTTTAAGCCTCGAGTCTGCTAATAGAAGCGAAATACAGAATGCCCCATGGCATATCCAACCACATGCTCTTAAGGCGCATATTGTAACGAAATGTTTATGAATATTTAGTGAGCATAGAGTAAGCAATCGAAGTTATTTTCTTAATCACAACATGTTACTGATGCTTTCGAGGAAGACCCAAAAAGTTTGCATAGGTGATTTGTTCATTGTGGAACAATCGATGAGCTGCAGCAGAGTTTTCTCCATAGAAAATTCAAAAAAAAAAAACCATTGGTGAAGCAATAGATATTGGCAACAAAAACAATTCAACGAGAGTAAGGTAGATGGAACGTATAAGGTATAAAAAACAAAGAGAGACAAGGTATACAAATCTGTCGTGGACAAATACGCAATGAAAAAAAGGTCATAAATTAGCTAAGTTCAATTGAGGACAACGATTACAAGACCGGTGCCGAATTTCAATTGTTGCGATATTTCCTTTGTTTGCAATATACCTCAAGGCCAGCCAAAAAAAAAAAAAAAGTTAAAACTAGAATCAAAATATTGGTGGTGTTTGAAATTTCAAAGGAGGAAGGATATTTGCGAAATTATTATATAAGATACTGGAAACTTTGGCGGAAATGCAAAGAGCAATCACAGTGAAAGATTAGCAAAGAGCAAAAAGTAAGATATTGGACGATAATAAAGTTCATTGATTTAAGTTAAAAAGACGGCGTGTGCCAAATACAGGGCAAGATATAAAAGGACAGAGCGATAGAGGGAAAGAGACAGGAAAAGAGAAAAAAGGAAGAGAAGAATCAGAGGTAGTTAGTAGAAGTCAGAAAAAAACAATTATTAGAACCAAATGCAATGACAAGAAATATAGGAAGGAAAAAGAAGGGAAAAGAATAGAAATCAAGATGAGACTCAAGAAAGCTTTACTACCTCTTGCGATTGACTAGGGTTCGTACATACTCTTCGGGATGGTCTGCTTCGTTTCGCATTCTGATTATCATCGTTAGATGGCGCCGTTATTGGCGGCGAACTAGCACGCATCACCTTGGATATCTCTAATGTGTCCTCACGATTCTGGGAGAGGCCAGCTACACTTCGATACTTGTCTGTTAATGAAGCATTATGGAACGAGATTATTGTCTCATGTGGGAGTTTACTTACTTATTTATTTCTATTTACCTTTTAGACCTTTCAGTGTATCCATGCCTCCCAGGGACACAAGAGAAATTTTCCACAATAAAAGCAATACTTTTTTCATCGGAAAATGAGGTGCCATTCCTGTGCAGAACTGCGTGACCATCCCGAGTAGCTTCACAGGTAATAATTCATCTCCGATAGGGTTCGCTGTAAAATATACGCAATTTACAATTCGCAATATGGATTTTAGATCTCATTATGCCTGAGTACATACTTATTTCCGTAATGAAGTTCGAAACCAAATGGGAATGTGCTCGATTTTTATTTTCTTTCTCTGCTCGCATTACTTCTGTTATGATGTACAGCACTGACAGTATGACCCGTAAATCGATTGAATCTGCTAGCGACACTGCTATTTTGCGCATTGCAATGTTAGCCGTGGAAGAGTTGCTTAAATGGTAGGTAAAAAGTAAGTGTAATGTGGTGTTTAAGAAAAAAAAAACGAATGTACACATACTCAATCTCCAAGTTCAGAAGTTCGACAAATGCTGCAAACACGCCGGCTTCATATAGCATGATTACATTTTTTTTTGCCCACATTTGCTGTTCCTGATCGGATTGAACTTCCGCCCAACACCCTTGGGCAAGATATAAAATACATCGTGCTGCTTTCATGCGGAGAGTTTTTTTCGACATATCGAGCTGATCGAGCAGCTTGAGTATAATGCCATTTTGCTTTTTCTCTGTGAGTTTCTGCCAGCATGGTGGTAGATTATATTGTTCCATTTGGTCTTCAAATGCCTGTGAAGGAAATATTAATCTTGAATAAAAAAAAACACTCATCAAAGATTTCATAGACATACTTTAACATTGTGTTGAAATTCTGGTTGCTCGGTGTAACTATATAGTTCGGCAATCTCGTTTGTATGGCTGTCGGCGTCAGCATATACAAAATCTAGATCGGGAAATTCTAAAGTATTGCTCCCCTGGGAATGAAATAATATAGATGATATATGCGGCGCGATTCATCAACAAATTTGAATGCAATGGGAAATGGATGGTTTGAAAAAATTGCTTTAGATACATGCGGATCGTTAAATATCCACTGCATGATGGATGCATGATGTAACGAGAATAGATGAGTGATTTGTGAGAAAAATAAAACATAAAATAGAACAAATCTGCCGCAGGTGCCAAACGCTTTATGTGAAATTGTCCGTTGGGATCCCGTGTAGATAGGGTGTATTGTTGATGAAACGTTCTTGCGAGATGGAGTGCATCCAGCATAATAATAAAAAAATAAAAACTATCTGCGTTTTTATGTTGTGCGTCCTATTCAGAACTCTCCAACTGCCTATGAGCTGTCACTGATCACTGAAGTCATTTTAGCAGACTTGTGGCCGAAGTATACGGTTGGTTTCATTGCTATGAAGAAACTGTCGTCAACACACACGGTAGCACAGCTTTACACGGTGGTAGCTCAAAACATCCGACATCGTAACTGGTCCAGTCTCTTTATGGTGGATAATTAATACTTGTGGGGTTGTTAGCATTCCAGGACACTTACATCAAACTAGCATCATGGAAACGGAGTTGCAAAGAATTATTTTACGAACAAAGTGATCCAAGTTAGGGTCTATTTTTTATTACACAACTATTTCTCGGACATTTTATAGGTCGTTTGGAAGAAAGCAAACCATACACAATGTATTATTTATTTAAAACATTCAATTATAGAATTGCAAACAGTGTTTAGAAAACAACACAGAGTTCATAACATTTAGACAGATTTTCTTCCTTCCAAAAACGACGATGGAATAAATTATCGATCGACCATAACCTGTAGTAAAGAATTGCTATACTTACGTCGATCATTTCATTTTCGTTGAAATTATATATTGCCAGCATGTCGCCCGAGCCTTCCATTGCGATTGGATGACTGGGTAGAGGGAGAATATTTTAACACAATTTAAACTTCTTGTTCATAAATTTCCCTATGAGAATTTGTTTGGAGAACCTTTTCTTTTCACTCACAGAAAATTTTAATCACCTATGAAAATGTTTTGACATTCACGTCAGTGCTTGTCTATTGGCTGCGTTCTTTTATGCAGCGACTATAAAACCTATATGGCATTTTTCAACCGTTACCACACGACCAAAACGAACCGGTTTTGGTATCAACGAGCCGATTTTGGTCCCAGTTTGAACCGGTTTACCCATGCACCCTCAACAAAGTTTGGTATTTTATTTTTGGTCTCAAAAATACCGCCTCCGTTGCCCGGTACACTCGATCCCGGGACCAACATCGATTCAAACTCGGAATCGGTTTTTTTCGGAAACATGTTGCTTGATTAGTTCTCAACGGATACAAATCGAGGACGGCAAAGTCTTCGATAGCTCATCGATACGTTAATCGTATTTCCACTTTTTTCGGCGACTGCTGATTGACAGGACGTCTGACAACGCTGTAAGATGGATGCCGTAGCAACATATTCTTCCACGCCCTATCTCAATTTTTAATGGTTATGATCTAATTTAATCGAGAAATACTTTTCACAAATGTTTGTCAGCAACTGATGACAATCATCAAAGCTGGTGGTTGGTTGTAGAAGAATAAGGCTCGACGGGTAACTGAACTAACACATATCTGTCTAGCTGCTCTTCAAGCTTACAGCGTTGTCAAACGGCCAAACGGGGAGATTCGGTAATGATGCTTTGCTCGACTTTCTCCCTAGACTGACCAATACACGCCCTGAGGCTTTTGCTAGAGTCTTTTATCACTAGCCAACCAATCTGGAGAAAAGTCCAATTTGTTCGTCTGGCAAACGCCCTGCTCTGTTTATATCGTGTGTTTGCTATTCGTCTGAACCGGGTTAAACAAGTTTTCACAAAAAGCTCAAGGGTTCAACTTTCCATTTTCCATCTGTGATTTGAAGAGAAGAACATTGAAGAGAAGAACAAAGTAATGAACTGCTTTCCGAGGTCCGGGATAGCCGAGCGCGTACGCCGACTCGAACATGACCCACGATGGCAAATCCAGACCTCCCTATAATTTACACGTTATTAAACAAATCATTTCTACCCCGCTTTCATGCACCAATGCAGCATCGTAGAGAGACGTTTTAGCTACCCTCCTTTTTTCTTCCATTAAAAGGGGAAGCCATTGTATGCATTACATAATTTAAAAATTGAACGATGCATCCTTCGTACGAATTTCCGGTGAATATAAAGGATTATCACGATTAACTATTGCTCCTGGGATGTTCCCCATTCAAGTGGTTAAGAGATGCTCTTGCTTGTTTATATACATAGGGAGGTTGGCAGCTGAGCATTAAACCATTTGGAATAGTATCATCATTACAGGTTAAACAAGATAATCTCACTTGAGGAAGTGTTGCGCACTCAATGCTTGCCTACTTTAGTAGTGCTCTAGTGAAGCCTGGCGTATTCGTTCACGTGTCGTGACGTATCTGTACTAATTAACCTTTCTAAGTACCATCTTGGTCAAACAACAGATCAAAGATTGATGCGTGATATGTTGCCTAACTTTGGGTGTATTTTTTATTCAATAATTTCATAAAATTTCATGTGCTAGTATATACATATGTAACCTTTTCCTTACTTTTACCAGGTTTGTTGGTTTTAATTTAATGTTTTACAATGCTCAATGCTCACACAAGTATTCATGTCCGTCTATTTCCAACAGAAGTTGAGCTCATGGGGTATTGTTTATTGACTTCGTTGATTATATTTATAGACCGTTCTTCGTTTTACAATTGATCAGATGAGGATTTAGCCTGGCGTATTATTTCACGTGTCGTGATGTATAGGCAAAAAGGGAGGGAGGGTGAAAGAGAAGGCTTATATTACGTACATTGCAGCTACGAGTTGAATTCAATCGCACTAACTAGTTCACGTTCCTTGAAAACGTTCATAACATACCGGCTTTCCTTGCAAGTAGGACGCATTTGCTGCATCGTCGCTCGCGGCAGAACTTTGTATTGAAATTTGCTAGAAACACGGCGCATTTTAAAGCATTCGCTGAAACAGAGAGTTCGAGGCAGCCAATGATGGCAAAGGGTTATGTTTTGTGATTCAACTGTGATGGTGTACAGTTTAAAGGGATTATTTTCAACGCATAGTGTCGCTTGCGAAGTTGTTGTAGTGCCATAAACAAGACCGTTTTACTTTGAAGCTTAGGGAAGGTTGTGTAGAAGGTTGTGGCGTAATAGAATAAGGAAAGGTAACCGAACGGAATACCTAAGGATGCATATTAGTAGCACGCAAGACAGTAAAAACTAATTTTATGAATTTTTACTTAAAAGTTCGACAAAAATGTAAAACGTTTCGTACCAAAAGAAGCCCTATTGACGTGTCTTTAAATAAGGTGTAATTTAAAAAAGTTAAAAAGGACTGTTTTCCGTGACCTTCGTGATTGAATTATTTGGTGTTAGGCTTCCACATTTTCAGCATATTCTGTTCGCGATGAAACGCATGCAATGTTTCACTTTTGTTTTACTCATGGCCCTAGACGAGAAAATGCAATTAATGTTAGCTCTAATTCAAGTGGTAGCATTTGAATGGCGTGGTAGCAGTGTGGAATAATAAAAATTTGGTGAAATTGGTTACACTTGCAATAAATAGAATCGGATTCGGATCGGATCGGATTGCAAAAATCAGTGCGAAAATGTGTTATGTGACTTTTCAAGCGCCTTAAAAACTCTCTAGTGTAAATTGAAATTGAATATGTGAGTGATGGGGCACTATTCGAAACATGGAGCATAAAGTGAATAGGAAGCTTCAACCATCTACTTGAGATGCAAATTGAAACAGATTGACGAGTTAAATAGAAAATAAAGAGCGACTTACTTTATCCAATCATACACGGAACAAAGTTCATCATCACTAGTCTATCCGAGCAGGCCTAATAATGGAGGCGCGGAACAGCAGCCAAAACAATGGCATCGAGAATATTGTACAGAATTGTTGAGAGATCGCGATAGTTCATTCATTGGACTGATTGAATTTGTTTAGCGCTGTTGTGGATTTATTGCGGTTGTATCACGAAACATTAGGTGCAGTTTTAAGCAGCCACATAAATACTGAAAAGGTTATGTTTTTTTATCTTCGTCATTTTTTAGTCTAGAACATTATGCGATATTATTCGTCGATGGCGGAAAAAATGGAACACAATCAACACCGTTTTCTCAAACAAGAAACAGGCCTGGAAAGGGAAGAATCTTTGCTTTGCAGATTTGAACAACATACTACCTGGAAGCACCTGCTGTTGAACAACAAACTTATGCTTATCACACTCACTGGTGTGCTGCTTGGAATCATAGGAGGTAAGCGATGTACTCATTTATGGGTACAATATTAATATTTGACGAAAATTATTTTAATTGTCTCATACAAGAGAATTTAGTTAGAGAATGGTTTAGGCAAACCAATTTCTTCCACAAATGACTTCCAATTGAACTAATTTTGCCCAGGTTTAGTTTCCACTAGACCATGTTTCTGCTGGTTCGAGCAGGCTAGTTGATATAAGAACTGAATGAGCGTGCGCGTTGGTCTTCCTGTCATACGATCCTTTAGCAGATACGGTATGCCTTCCCCCTGTTTCATCATTCCAACACCAGTTATATCCATGTGCACCCAGTCCACACATGGAATGAATTCTTTCAGAAAAGCTGCCCCCAAACAAGCGCTGCCTTTACCTCGACCGGCATTACTGATATCCACGTTGCTGTATTCTGCGGAAAGAAAAAAAAAACATGACAAATAACACATTAGATTGTTTGAATATTAAATTTTTGAAAGACCACGAACCTGTAACCTTATGGGTGTAATATTGCCATAGCGGCATACGCCATACACGATCACCGCTGATAGTTCCTGCCTTCTGCATTTGAGACCAGAGAAAGTCAGAATTTGAAAACACTCCGCTGGCCGCACCGCCAAGCGCATGGACTATTCCACCGGAGAGAGTGGCCACGTCGACAACTAATTTTGGCTTGAAGGTCATTTGCCCATAGATGAATGTATCGGCTAACATTAGGCGTCCGGCATTATTTGTATCATGCACAGCCACCGTCTTCCCATTCATGGCCGTTATCACGTCTCCTGGTTTAAATGCCATTCCAGACGGCATGTTTTCACACAATGGAATCAATCCGACTAGGTTGATAGGCAGGGAAAGGGCGGCCGCAGCACGAATAGTGGCCACAACCGCAGCAGCTCCAGCCATACTGGCCCGATATTGACTCATGGTTTCCGGATTTTTCAAACAGAGCCCACCGCTATTGAAGGTCATTCCCTTCCCGGCGAGCATTATCGGCCGACCTGCCTTTTCGTCCCCGCAGTAGCTAATCTCCAGAAAAATTGGTGGCTCGCAAGAGCTTCTGGCTACCGAAAGAAAGCAGGACATGTTTTTGGCTTCGGCCCAGTCTTTGTTGCGCACCTCGATACTGACTCCACATGGACAAAGCGCATCAACGGCAGCCTGGGCAAAGGAAGTTGGAGTGATCTGGTTTCCAGGTCCATCTGACAAACTGCGGGCTAAATTTTGAGCATCAGCCTTAAAAAGTCCGCGCGTCCAAGCTTCTACTTCGACCGAATCATAAAGGTCTAGCTTCGGTATAGGTTTGCGCTCCTTCTTCGTTTTGTTTGCCTGGTATCGCCATGTGGCGAGTCCGCTACCTTCGGCTGCCTGCTCAGGATAGTCCATAGGATCAACAAAGATTTGCAAGCAGCCTTCCTTGGCAAGCGTTTTCGCGCCAATGCCAGCGGCTACTCGTACGTTTTCCATCCCTTCTTCAATTGCCTCAAGTTCATTGTATCTGACTCCTTCAAGGCCCAATCCGACTATGGCAACCGATCCTATTTCCGAGTCAATATTGCTGAAGACTTTCACACTTCCGAGTTTACCCTTAAGATTGTACCTGTTGAAATGAATTAGATAATTTCTACCATATCTCAGTAGGCTAAGGTTACTTACTCTTTAATAAGATTTAAGAGCTTTCCGTCAGTTTTCGCATCGAAGTGAATGGCGGTTGGCGATAACCTCGGCTCTTCTGTGTCGATTTCCTGTTCGTAGAGCCCCAGTACAAGTCCTTTCTGCGAAATGAAAGAATCGGGTTGTTTACGAACTATGTTTAAATAAAAAGCGAAGCGCTTAAGTTCTACCAAGCGACAAACTTACCTCGGCCCGATTTTCGCCAATTTGGGTGGAATATTGACGAGCCTTCGGCACAATGCGCCCAACGTTCAAATACTTTCTTAACATGCAAGATAACATTTTGATACTGCACCTACTTACTATTCGACGGTAAATGACCCGAATTCTTTAACTACACGCAGAGATTACGAAACGTGTCTTACTCCAATGAGATCTTCTCCACGACTCTTCGTTCAATGCTATTCAATGCACACTTCGTGATTACTTCATCGTTTTCTCGTTAAATGTATCTATCACTAGCTACTGAGATTCTAAATAATTGTTTTTACTTCTACAGGTTTCACATTGCGCCCGTTTTGTCTGACTGGCGATTCGGTTATGTTGATCGCGTATCCTGGAGAGCTATTTATGCGGGTGCTGAAGCTCATGATTCTTCCACTAGTGATAGCAAGTCTGATTAGCGGTTCTTCCAGTTTGAATGCCAAACTTAATGGAAAAATAGCTCTCCGAACTTTCGTGTATTTTATTACCACATCTCTACTCAATGCAATTCTCGGTACTACACTGGCTCTAGTCATCCATCCAGGTATTACGAATATGGAAGAAACTGTGGTGGAGCCTTCTATCGCCAAAGCTAAGACTGTGAGCCTAATGGATAGCGTTCTGGATCTCGGGCGGTTAGTACTAGAACATATCACTGCAAATATTGCCGTAAATTATATATTATATTATGTATGTATACCATATACATATAATATATATTTATATAGCATATTGGCTTATCATAGCACTAGAATAGTATTCCTATCTTTTGCAGAAATATTTTTCCCGACAACATTTTCCAAGCTGCCTTGCAACAAGCTCACACAGTATACGTTCCAAAGGAAAGTATTTTGTTAACAAACGATGGTGATCATCTTTCAACAAGTATTGTCTCTACTGTGTCGCCGATAAATCATCTTGGTTGGACGGAACCAAAAGTAGAATGGTCTAGGACCGTAGAGTATCGGTCCGGTACGAACTCTCTAGGTATAGTTTTCTTCTGTTTGATGTTTGGAACACTTCTCGGAACAATCGGCAGGAAAGGATATGTGGTTATACAATTCTTCTCAGCAATGTTCGATGTTATTATGAAGATGGTCACGGGTGTTATGTGGCTTACCCCCATCGGCATCAGCAGTGTGATTGCTGGAAAAATATTGAGCGTCGATGATATCAGCTTCGTGATGACGCAACTGACTTGGTTTATCTTTACGGTCGCTTTAGGTGTATTCCTGTACCAATGGATAATCCTACAGGCAATATACTTTTTTTTTCTGAGAAAAAATCCCTTCAAATTTTATCTAGGCCTTATTCAGCCAATTTTGACGGGTTTCGCAACGGCTTCTACGGCCGCAGCACTTCCTCTGACGTTCCGTTGCATGAACGAACGCCTTAAAATCGACTCACGTATAACGCGCTTTGTGCTTCCGATTGGTTGTAACATCAATATGGACGGAACAGCTCTTTTTATCGCAGTATCGTCAGTATTCATCGCACAGATGAGTAACATGACGCTGAACGTTGGCCAATTGGTAACCGTAATTCTTACTTCAACGGCTGCATCCATGAGTTCGGCTAGTATTCCCTCAGCAGCGTTGGTTTTGCTCCTGATTACCCTTTCTGCTATAGATGCCCCAATTAACAACGCAACGCTGTTGTTTGCAATTGACTGGTTTGTGTAAGTATATAGATGATGTAAAGATCTTCAAAAATATCGAAAATAATATTTCTAAACTCCCGCAGAGACCGGATTCGGACAACAAACAACTTATTAGGAGATTGTTACGCTGCAGCTATAGTTGAACATCTATCCCGACATGAGCTGAAAAACACCGACATCGATCCGTATTACAATGACGACGACGTTACTTCGGACGATCAGTGTGGCAAAGAGTTAAGAGGAAAAAGCAAAACGTCCTTTCCTAATTCTGTCATTTTAAATGTTGAAGTTTCGGCCCCCACCTCAATTGCATAAATAAAATTCTTCGCAAAACATAATAAAATTAAATTTTTGCTCTTTCTAGCGATTCCTGAAAAAATTAGACAAAATCATAGAACAATGAAAAAACCTTGTTTTGTTTCTTTATTATTTTTTATTCCTCCTAAAACGAGTCTATTGACGCGTATTTTAAAAAAGCCATTTCTTTCATCGTTTTCACTTAGATTTATCGTTTTTTCTCAACAGTATGGCAGTGGCGTAGTTAAGCTTTGTTGTAGCTGTGATTTTTTAAATGTGCCTTCAAATTGTAGCCAAAATTATGTTTAGTACGTTTATACATTTTTTTTTTCTTATTTTCCAAATTTGAGTGAAATAGGCGTGACAATAAATTGAAGGTATTTGAGTTAAATGTATGCTACACAGAACTCTTCCGGTATGAAAAACGTTTAGTCGGGCTTCACATAAATGCAGACGCTACCGTTCCAATGATCTGTTCCACAGTTAAAACGAATTGGTAGCTTTAAGTGCTACCAATGATTACACATTGTCAAATAATTAAAATGGGATACAGCTCTTAAGCTCGCAGTCTTGTTGATTGATTATTTTTCGGTTTGCTTCAGGTTTTTAATGTTTGGAAGCTTTTCGTGATAAAAATAAACATTAAATACTAATTGAATACATTAAACAAGTATTAAATTCTCTTAACTCTTGGGACGTAAATTGAGAGAAAAAATACTCTGGCATACATTGATATAACAAACAACGCCACGGAAGCATAATCTCCTATTGTTATTTGCATTTTGTTACTTTTTGTTGTTGAAAGTATTTACAGTATCGTAAATCATACAACTGTACAGAATATTGTATTCATCCTCATCAAATCCACCATACCACTCTACATTTTATCTGTAAATGCTATGGATTGTACACACATTTCATTGGCGGTATTGCCCTGCTGTCTAACTAATATGTACAAACCACGGCTAAAGATAGCCGGAAAAATAGCATTTCCGCGACGATAACTTATCTTCATAATGAATATAGGCGTAGGTCGGATGACAAAACAGTATTTACAAGTATCGCAATGGTAAATAAAGTGGCTATTAAGATAAAAAGCGGTAGAAGAGGCCTTAGTCCTACACAGCCATGTTTAATGGACGGGAGACAGGGATGGTTTAATTCTAGTAGGGTTTTCGTTGGCCCCCGCCTCTTTGTTGCGGTGGTCGAGGTAGTGAAACCATGTGATGTGACGTGGGGACGCCTGTCGACACCACATGTGGGGATATTGAAGGCGATCGCGTTGCTAACGGTGACAACGATGGGGAAAAACTGGGAGACATGGCAGAGGAGGTGCTAAAGCCGGCCGCTGAGTCGTGACTTATAGGCGAGCGGGGTAGTAAATACTGGTTCGGTGCACTGCCATGGTGGCTGGTCGTTGTTCCCCGACCGGCAAAGACTGGAACGTTAATCGACCGTGGTGCAACGTTTGTTAGGAGTGGCGGTGGAATATTTTTGACTGTGTGGTGCAATGAGTTTTTACTCTTCGCACTCGACGTGCCACTATTGCCACTCTGTACGGACAGCGTATCGTCTTTTAATCTCGCAATTTCAGAGAAAACGTGCGCGAGCGGCTGGTATTGAGGGCCCCAGTCTAGCAAATAGTCCCAGTTATAACTACCCGTCAGTTCTTCCTCACTATGTACAATGGAACTGAGAGAGCCATTCATCGAGATGCCTTGCTGATTGCCAACGACCGGGACATCACCGTATCCGCCCATCATGACGTGGTCGACCGTGGCACCGATGCTTCCGGCGTTGGTTACCGTCTCATCAACACTACTTGCTCGATCACTGTTGTTGGTCACATCGTTAAGCTTGGCGTAGATGAGGTTGGTTAAGTCAGATTCCCTGTGGTGCTCGTCGTCGAACATATGCAACGTATCTATGGGGAGTGTGTGCAGCATAGCATCCTTGGAGCTTCCAAGACCCATGCTTTCCGAGCAGCGATGTGAAGAATTTGATGCATTGCCCGTTGTACCATTATCCACGATACCCAAACGAGCCAAATACTCTTGCGTGTTTTGCACAGACACGTCAGACAGACGACCATCTAGCTGCAGTCCATCCCTTTGAAGAGGGCCACCTTCGTTGATCATGCGGATTTCTTCATCTTCTCCGTCGTCCTCTGCTGAACCGCGACCACTTGATCCTGATTGCTCCGACCCCGACAGTTCAGAGGTGGTAGCTGCTCCCGAGTTCGAGCTCGCTCCGTAGGGTGGAATTTCATCGTACTTTGGTGGGGCAAACTGGCCTGCACTAGTCGTCCCACTGGATGATCCTCGTATAGGGATTGTATCAAAAGCACTAGAATCGACGTAGTTATTGGAGTGTCCAACGGATTCCGTGCTGAGACCCGATTTATTGACATGTTTCTGTTGTCGGTTGCGCATGTGTAGGAAAAGAAAAATCGATGCCGATACGATGATCACTAGCAACAAAGAAATTATCAATCCGAGCGCCCAGCTTGCGAAGCCACCACCGGCCGAAACGGACTGTGAGTTCTCGTAGCCACCACTGAACTCGTTCCCTTTTTGGTGCGCCAGAGCATCGATAGAAATCTCTACCACGGTCATATTGGTTAGTGATCCTTGCCGTCCAGAGCCCGCTGTCACTACCAAACTGATGTCTCGACCTGAGTCTAGCATGGCGGAAATGTTATCCAATTTTTTCTTGATGATGATCGCTCCCGTGGTGCGATTCATTTTAAAGTACGGATGTTGCGTTGTGAGTTGATAAGCAATGCGACCATCGGGCCCACAATCTCTATCAGTCGCTGTTACGTGTCCTACCACATAACCCACAGAAAAATAGCCGGATTCTGGAGGTTTAATTACAAATCTATAAGTACGCTCTGTAAATTGTGGACTAAATTCATCGCGGCTTTCGATGACAATTTTCACGCGAACTGTTTTTGACCTGCCACCAGTGTCTGTGGCACGTAGAGTGAACGAATATCGATTTTTCTCCTCGTAATCGAAAACAGCGTTCGAGTTAACGACGCCACTCGTTGGATCAACCTTGAAAAATTTGCCACTGTCGTCTAGACTTGCGTAGTCACTTGAAAGAACACTGTCGATTGTGTAGTTCACGGAACCAAATGGGCCTCGGTCCATGTCAGTGGCCCTGGCAGTGAAGATGCTGATGCCTATTGGTTCGTTTTCGCCAACAAACTCCAGGTATTCTTGCACTGGAAACAGTGGCTCGTTGTCATTTTCGTCGGTTAGGGCGATGGTAAACGGATGCACTGAGCACATTGGTATGAAATGGCTGTCGCAGGCACGCACAACTAAACTATACTGAGTTGGGCCGCGGTCGTAGTCGAGGTAGTTGTTAGTGTACAGCAGTCCGGACACGAGATCGATGGAGAAAATACCGCAGTCATTGCCGGAGATAATCTGGTAAAACACCTCCGAGTTTGGCGTACCAGATTGGTCCGCGTCGATTGCCACTAGTGATGCGATCGAGAACTTCACTGGTGCCATTTCACTGATCGCTGTTTCGTAGACGCCTGGTTGGAACTGTGGTGCATTATCGTTCACGTCCTCAACTGTTATCAGCACACGCACGACCGTACTGTGGTTAATGTTACTGAACATGTGCCTCGCACCTGGCTCGAGGGTCACAACTTTCAGCTCGTAGAAGTCAACCTTTTCACGATCCAATCTATCAACTAGAATAATACTTCCTTCGGGGTAAGCAATGTCAAAAACATCTCCTTCATTCCCCTCGACGATTTGGAAAGCAATTGCTGCGCCATCTTCCACATGCTGATTGTTTATTGACTTCGGTATTAAGCTGACCACCGTCGTGCCTGGAGCGGAATCCTCTGTCACCGATGCCCTGTACTGACTCTGCACAAACTGAGGGTTTGTTTTTCCTCTGGATTCCATTTCTAATCGTACGGTTGTGATGGACGAAAGTGCCGGTCTTCCAGAATCGGTGGCAGCAACAGTAACGTAAATGGTGCCCGAGCTAGAACGCTTAGCTAACAGACTAATGTTAGCGAACAAATGGCCATCAGATTCATCGATAGAGAAACCAGCGGCACTGGGAGACACAATTGAGTAACGAATGATAGAATTTGGATCGCTGTCCGCATCCGTAGCGTTAACCGTGAGGATCATAGTATTTGTATTGCTGCCAGCGCTTGGATCTAAAATTGAACAGAAGGAGAAGGACTGACTGATAAGACTCAATAGACTATTTTGAACGCTTTTATCAAACAGCTTACCAGAAAGCAATGCTTGGTATGAGATCTGCTGGAAGACCGGAGCATTATCGTTAACGTCCAACACTCGCACGGTAAGCGTTGTTCGAGCAACGTGGGCCGAATCAGATGCCAATAACCGTAGAGAAAACTCGTGTCGATCTTCGTAGTCTAGCGATTTAATAAGAATGATTTTCCCACTATAACGGTCGATTGAAAAGTAACTTGTAGCATCATCGTCCACAGCTTCGGAAAAGCTGTAGGTAAGCGGGGGATTACTGTCAACGTCGTTCGCAGTTATGGTAGTTAGCACCGTTCCAACGCTTGTAGCTTAAAATGATAAAAACGTAAGATATAAATTTTTAAATATAAATTAGCTTTAGAGATTGTATCATTATTGCTTAATTTAAAAAAAAAACACACACCTTCGCTAACACTTATCACTGTATTCGGTGGGAATGTTGGCTGATTGTCGTTGACATCCACCACGTTAACATTGATAGTGGCAGTTCCGGTCATCTGTGGGACGCCTTCATCGGTAGCGATAATTTTCAGCTTATACTTGTCACGAATCTCACGATCCAGCACAATATTTGTTTTGACGATACCACTAAACGCCGGCTCGATGATGAACGCGTTGTCATGATTTCCGTCTACGATGTGATACAGAATTCTTGCGTTCGAACCCTGATCCGAATCAAATGCACCGACCTTGATAACGAATGTGCCTTTGTTGTTACCTTCCCAAACGGAGGCTGCATATTGCTGCTGGGTGAAACGTGGTGCATTGTCGTTTTGATCTTGCAATTCGACCTTGATCGTTGCATATCCATACAGTAAAGGACTCCCATCAGTCCTAGCAACTGCCACTAAGTCAATACCTTCGGTTTTCAAGCGATTGAACTTTTCAAAGTCAAGGTTTTGAGAGTTGCGGATTTTAATCTCACCCGTTACGGCATCTATAGAAAACGTTCCTTCTTCATTCCCTGAGCCAAAACTGTATATGATTTGCTGCCTCCGACCGTCGCTGCGAACGGCATTCAACTGCAGAACCGAGTAACCGACAGGAGTGTTTTCTACTAATGTTACTCTGTATGAGGCGTTTTGGAATTGCAGCATAGGTAGATCCTGTTGTACTTCTCCAACATGGAGCTCGATTAGTCCGTTAGCAATTTGAGGTGGGTTTCCCTTATCACGTGCCGTCACTTCGATATGTATCAAACGACCGTTTTCACTGGCAAGACTTTGCGTGGCACTGAGCGCCCCGGTCGCTGAATTGATCCGAAACTTGGCATTGCTGGAGTTCTCGTTCAAGCTATATACTATCTCACCATT
Organism: Anopheles atroparvus; assembly: GCA_914969975.1. Taxonomy (NCBI): domain Eukaryota; kingdom Metazoa; phylum Arthropoda; class Insecta; order Diptera; family Culicidae; genus Anopheles; species Anopheles atroparvus. The sequence continues at coordinate 91,126 of CAJZCY010000003.1, read as the reverse complement.
ATTCCCCTGATCACTGTCGGTCGCGGAAATGTGTAACAATGTTTGTCCTGGCTGTATCAATGCACCTATGTGCTCTCGAAACGGATATTTTTCAAATACCGGCTTGTTATCATTCACATCAGCAATGATGACTTGCACCTGCACGTTTTGGGATCGGGGATTGTATCGTCCACCGTCCATAGCTACTACCATAAAGTTGTATACGTTTTGTCGTTCACGATCGAAAACCCTGTATGTCAAAGAAAAAACCAATTGTCATCGATTCTATATAAGAAAACTACTAGTTGCATACTAACCCAGCTGTAGTTATGACTCCGGTCTTCCTGTCGATATCAAACAGCCATTCGGTAACGTTGGCTAACGAGTAGATAATTCGGGAATTGATACCGACGTCCGCATCGATTGCTTTCACTGTGAGTACGTTAGTTCCAATGAGTACATCCTCGTTAATGGTGGCGATATACTTTTGTAGCTCAAACTTTGGATCGTTATCGTTTTCGTCCTCAACGTGAATGGTAATGTTGCAGTGTCGCTGGTGCGAAACTGGTGATCCCCGATCTTGCGCCGTAATCTGCAAAACGTATCTTGCGTGTACCTCGCGGTCCAACGGGCGAGCAGTCAAGGCACCGGTGTGCAAATCAATGCTAAACTTATTGCCCATGTTTCCACCTATAGGTTGTAGATTCATCAGAAAATGAGCAGGCATGCAGGCTTATTTACTAAACCAAAAGATACTAACCTGAAATACTATAAGTTATTTCTCCATTCAGGCCCTCGTCCAAATCAATGGCGACAACACTGTGAATGATCGATTGTTCGCTGTTTTCGGGTACGGCCAACGGGTAGCACGAGCCCTGCATAAACTCTGGAGCATGATCGTTTACGTCCGTTACTCGAACAACAAGGGTAGCCACGTCAAACTGTGCTATATCCTGACTAGATGGCGAAACGGACAGTGCTTTCCTAAATCTACTCACTTCAGTCACATAGATTGGTATAGTGTAGATGTCCTTCGTTTCGCGATCGAAAATACCGCGCGTGGTCACGATACCACGAATTGAATCCACGACAAAATGATCATCACCGGCGCCTTTCGGGATTTCGTAAGTAAGATTCACTGTACTTCCTGCTGCACTAGAATCCGAGAAGGACTTGGCGGAAACACGGACGACAAAACTACCAATGGGGACGTTTTCGGTTATGTTGACGTGATAAACCGGCTCCAAAAAGCGTGGAGGATTGTTCGTTGTATTTTGTATGACGATTTGAAGCGTCATTTTAGATTCGCGACGATTAGGGGAACCATGATCCGCGGCGGAGATCACCAGCTGATACTTTCCACTTCCGGTGTTCCGTTTGCCACTGTCAACTATAAAATTGCTACTGAAAGGCTTTGCCAGTCTGATAATGCCAGAATTGGAATCAATTGAAAACCGTTCGTCTTCGTTGCCCGCGACAATCGTGTATGTGATACGCCCGTTTTCACCACTGTCGCGATCGATAGCCACTACATGCGACACGAACTGATCGATCTCGAGTGAATCACTGATGTGCACTACGCCGTCTGGAGTCTGAGGAATCACAAATATTGGCGCGTTATCGTTTACGTCAGTCACCATAATGAGTGCCGTTGCAGACGTGGTTAGTCTCTCGGAGACATTTGAAGACTGATCTGTAGCTTGCACTATAAGCAGCATTTCTTGAGTTTGCTCGTGGTCCAGAGGAGCTAAGAGTGTTAGCGAACCGGTGAGTGAGTCAATAGCAAAATACTCCTTCTGTGCGTTTTGGGTCGGCTTGGACAGGTTGTACTTGATTTCTGCATTGGTGCCGGTGTCGATGTCGTGTACGGTGAAATTATATACTATTGCCCCGACAAGTGTATCTTCTGAAATATAAACATTAATGGGATCGCTGGGCCACTTCGGTGCATTGTCGTTAACGTCAGCAATTTCAATTTTGACTGTCACGGCCGAACTCTGCGGATTGTTACTGGCACTCGTGTCCAGTGCACGTATTTCCATACGATACTCATTTTGTTGTTCCCGATCGAGTTGTCGAGCGACGACAAGCTTGCCAGTGTTACGATCAATGTCGAATGCCCCCTCCGTAATATCGTTAGTGAGGGGAGTCAACGAGTAAGTTACGTGCAAATTGTTTCCGCTTGAAATAAGATTTTCTGTCTCCGATTGTTCGTTGCCGCCGATGGAGCCGATTACGTGACCGACGCCAACATCTTCTCGTAACTGTAGAGAGAAAAAGAGTTAGATATAGTATAAAAAAACATCAATACATTTTTCGGGCCGTAAACTTACTCTAAATACCAAACTGGAGCTGGTGAAAGTGGGTCGATTATCGTTTACATCAAGTACTTCGATCCTGAGTAGACGGACAGTTTGTTTAGGTGGTTTACCACCGTCGGTAGCCGCTACCGCGAGGCGATAGATGGTTTTTTCCTCGTGGTCCAGAGTGGACTTGGTGCGAATCACGCCACTGTTAGCATCGATTGAAAACATGCCATGACCGTCAGAATCACGACCCTTAAGGATGGAGTAGCTGATCGATGCATTTCGACCGTTGTCGCGATCGATAGCTCGGACTTTGACAACCTCCGTTCCGATCGGCTGCTCCTCTCGTACACTCACCACATCCTCCTGAGGATCCACAATATCTGGAGCGTTATCATTGACGTCAAGGATATTGATTTTAACGTAGACACGTGAGCTACGGTAGGGTGTGCCTTGATCTCTGGCCTCCACTACCAAATCGTAATTGGCTTTTGTTTCTCGGTCAAGTGAGTCACGTGTCGTTATTTCTCCTACAATGTACAACAGTTGACGTAAAACGGTTTTTTAAATATTTGCGGGGCTATTTTTATCATACCTGAAACCGGATTGATCTGGAAACTAGTGTTGCTCGGAATAAGACTATATCTGACTACGGCATTGATGCCAGCATCAGCGTCTAATGCCGCAACCATACCTATGGAAGCTCCACGTCGCATATTTTCCTCGATTTCGAAATTATAAACCAGCTTTGCGAAAATTGGACTATTATCGTTAGCATCCAGAATCGTGACGATCACGTGAGTTATGGCGGTGAGAATCGGTACGCCGTTGTCACTAACAATCACGGTGATGTTGTACCGTTCTTTTATCTCGCGATCTAGTTTGGTACGAAGATAGATCCAACCACTGTTGGGGAAAATTCCAAAAATATCCGAAACAGTCTCATCGCTTGTGACGACTTGCGTTGATTTGGCGGTACGCTGGAGATCTTCTCCAAGAATCTTATATGTCAGCCGTGCATTATTGCCTGTATCGGCATCCGTTGCACTAATTTGCAGGATCTATAAAAAAAATTGAGTGTACTTCCTTCGTTGGTTATTGAACTGCAATTTATATTTTTAACTGACCTGCGAGTTGGTTGGCGTTGATTCCAGCACCTTGATAAAATATTCGTTCTTTTCGAACACTGGTGCATTATCGTTTACATCCTGAACTTCAACTATGATAGTGAGGTTTGTTGACAGCGCTACAGTACCAGAATCGGACGCCGTCACGATCAATGTATGGCGTTGCATAGTCTCGTAGTCTAGGTGTTTTGCTAGGGTCAAGTGTCCACTACGGCTGTCTATGCTGAATAAACTACTCCTGCTGCCTTTTTGAGCACTTGTTTGACCAGCAAGTTTATACATAATGACGCCACTCATACCGGAGTCCTTGTCTTGTGCGTTAGCTTCATAGAGCGGAGATCCAATCTCTACATTTTCTGGTACTGAAATGCGCACCGTATTCGACTCGAACTCTGGTGGATTGTCGTTCACGTCTTCGATGTCTATGTTGACTTGTGTGTGACCATAGGCAGGTGGATCTCCACTGGTTGCCTGGATGTTGAGTAGCACCTGCGGCTTAGTTTCGTGGTCAAGTGCATTTGCAACACGAATGTTTCCTGACACCGGATCGATGGCAAAGTAGCCGTCTGGGTCTCCCGAGTAAATGAAATATCTTAGCGAACCTCGGTTACCTTTGGAACGAAAATGAGAAACAAAAGTTTAAGCAAGATGGTTAAGAAAGTACTTAGCGAGACAAACAAAAACAAAATAAATGAATCCTAATTAAATTTAAGGAATTGAGTTAAAAAAATCCCTTGATTCAGGGGAAAAGGAGTTGTATAGACTTACCGGTACTGCTGCTTGTTGCTGAAACCGTCCCTACAACTGTGTTTCGTTTAACATCCTCTTTTACATAGTATGTGTAGCGTGGTTTGTCAAAAATTGGTGGTCGCTGCGTTGCGTCGATGACGCTAATGAAAACCTCGGCATCGTGTGTCGATCGCAGGCCTCCACCGTCGCTTGCTGAAATATTGAGCCGATGGTATGGTTGCGTCCTACTAGAAAGCATGTTGGGTCTCGTGACGAAAATTTCTCCTGTTAGTCGGTCCATACGAAATATACCGGCCTCATTGCCTGCCACTATACGATAACTGATGGTACCGAAACTACCGGAATCGGAGTCAGTGGCCACTACCACTACTACAGGTGTTGACAGGAGCGAATTGGTTGGCATAGATTCACGTAATGACACGTTGTACTCGCGCGGGTAGAACATCGGCCGATTGTCGTTGACATCGGTCAGTTGAATTTTTACCATTGCGGTTGTACTAAGCCCACCTGGTGAATGGGAAAATAGACGATTAATGATGAAGTGTTTCAGAAGGTCTAGGGAACATGTAACGCTCTACGTTAAGGCTGCTTAAACGTACCTCGATCGGTAGCAATGATGGGAAATTCATATGAATTTCGTGTTTCATAATCAAGCTCATTAGCGATGCACACTTCACCAGTACTAGGTCGGATGTCGAATTCGCTTATTTTCTTGTAACCCTCGCCGAGGGTATAGTTTACCATCGCGTTAACGCCGCAGTCCGGATCGGTTGCGGATACCTAAAATTTCATATCGTACAAAAGATAACAGTACATGTTGTACATTAGGATGTGGATCTATGTTATTCCCTATACCCATGTTGTGCTATAATTGACAATGCATGACGCTTATTAATATGGCGAGTGTCCAACGACAGAACACGTGGTTCTATTGATTATAACAAACACAGAGCTATTATAACAAACACAGAGCTATTTGTTGAACGATTGTGAAATAATTCTTGTGCACGACTATCGCGCTAGATGAACTGTTGTTTTTCCGTTCTCTTCCATTCATCTGCATTGATCGATTGTAATAATATAGTTAGATGATTGAATTTCGTTCGATTATTGCGTTTTGTAATTTTCGGTGTTCTTGCATCTTTTGCTTTGAATTATCGCATATGATATTTCTATATTCCAGCTCCCATGTAGGAAAACTTCTGCTTGGCATTTTCAAAACTTTGCGAGTTTGGAATGGATGTAATCAATGAACAGCTCCAACTTTTGGAAATTGTGATACTCTTTGCAATATGCTTATAGTCAGAAGCGAATCAATCTGCTGCAGACGAAGACTAAAAAGACACTGATTAAGGAAAAACTCCGCTATCCCATCAATCCGAAAGACATCGCTACAAACATTGCAAAGTCCACAACAGTAAATGTGTTTTATTAAAGTTTGTTATTCCAAGCCAAAGAATAAGTTCACCTCAGCTTTACGCCCGAACGCTTTTGTCTCGATACACCCTAGATATTGTTCAATTATTTCGAAATCAATTAACAAAATAAGCTATGCGCTGGACGTTTCGTGATTTTCATTTTCCCAGTGGCGTGTGTAAAATTTGGCCAAACGCTCACGCACGCACGAAAAGAACAGACGAAAAACAGCTAAACAATGGAACGTGTTTGTTTTTCTTTTTTTTTTTAATTGAGCTTTGATAATTCAAATGATAAAGCAATACCAAGTGTGTTAAAAATCTGGAGCGGTGCACCACTCTCGAGCGATGGCAGGCGCGATGGGACGCCACCATTGCTGTGGGAAGTCCGGAGAATAGCCGCTTCACGCGGTGGGCCCACCGTGTCATCCCATCCGTGGACCAGTGGGTCAGCAGGAGACACGGTGAGATGTCTTTCAACCTCGCGCAGTGGCTCACGGGCCACGGGTTTACCCGTGAGTACCTGTCGGCGATGCACTTCACGCACTCCTCGGAGTGCGTGTACTGCCCGGGTACTGTCGACACCATGGAGCATGCTGCATTCCAGTGCTCCAGATTTGTGGCCGATCGGGCTGCGCTGCAGGCGCATGACGGCGCCCCCGCAGTCACGGCAAACAATCTGGTGGAGCAGCTGCTCCATAGCCCGACGAGGTGAAAGACGATCAGCGAGCTAGCCCGCTGCATAATGCGGCAACGGCGCTGGCAACAGGACCAGGCGACAGAGGCAGCAGCGACTGCGGCGGCGGCATTGGCGGAAGCAGCGGCAGCAGCGAGGGAAGCGGCAGCTGCGACGGCAGCGGAAACACTGGCTGCAACGTTGTAGCAACTGCCGGAAGAAATATCGTCTTTATCCGTAGGACATGAAAACAAACGAGAGTCTCAAACTCTGGAGCACCATGCACTACCCCCGGGTTAGCTTATCGTTTGAGCCGATTGTGCCTGTCGGCACGAGCTAGTAGGTGACGCTGCGTCAGACAAACGAAAGGCCGTCTCCCTTCGGGTAAAGACAGCAAAGCCTCCCCCCTGTGCTTAACCCTAGCGGGACAGTCACACAGTGGGGAACACAGGCGGAGAAGAGGCACTAGGCCACGCTTTGTTATTAATTTTTTAAGTTGTTTTTCTTGGCCGAAGCCTCTTATAAATAAAAAAAGTGTGTTAGAAATCTGTCATAAGGTTCGTCGAAAGTAAAATATCAGTCATTCCTGCTGACGCTGTCTTGTCGAAAGAACATAAATGAGAAATAATTTAATGGAAAACAAAAGCGATCAATTGTTTCAGTGCTTCAGTGCCTTGAGCTCAGGACCCCAAGCTCTGCTTCTAGTTGCTTTTCTACGATCTGGTATTTTTATTTTACGGCCCTATGGCAACCATTTTTGTCCTGTCAGGGCAATCCTAAGGATACATATTTTTCGATAATATCAATTTCAAACTGTTCACTTCACACTGTTCACACTAATTTCATTTCTTATATAGTCCTCCGATCTCCCAATGTTTTATAACATTACTAGCTGGCCCGACGAACTTCGCCCCGTCCAATATCTATGAGTGTATGAATTAAGGTGTTTCTTGAAGGTTCCTAATTTTAATGAAAATTTGTTTGAATTTATTATACTGGGAAACATTGATGCTGATTATATAATGTTTTCAAATGTACAGAGAGGCCGGTTTACAGAAGCGTTAACATGCCACATATAGCATGGACATGTGGAAAACATGGCATTTAAGATTTATGCTACACACTTCCATCCACTGTTGAAAATGGAATACGCTTAAATTGAAATGGCATATCGTTCGTTGGAACTTAAAGGAATTCTCGGAGTTAAACATGCTACTCCCTTATAAGTCTCTATCACATTGTTCGAAAGCTGCGTGACAAACAGTCATGTTCCATTACATAATTTTGGGGCAGGAAGGTTTCGGAGTATAATAATAACACTTCCATGTTTATGTCGCAAATGAAGCGGTGGCATCCAGGCAAATCCAAGAAGTTTAGAATTTGCACATATAATTTGTTCGCTGAAAAGTTTTCAATGATTCCCCGTCTGCACACTTTAAAGCAATTGCTCATAGTTGGCTGTGAAAGAAGAGCACAATTGCTCTCATAGCCTCCTACGTTTTGGAAAACTCGAAATTAAGAATCTTCTAATTTTCCAGCTTTTCCTTCGGAATTTTCCAATTTTCTTTTTTCCTAAACCTTCGTTGGGCAAAAACGAACAAATCCTTCGAAGACATCATCTAGATTGGTCCAGCCGTTTTTGAGTTTTAGCGTTACAAACAAACATACATCCATTTTTATATATATAGATTTCATGCAACTTTAAGTACGTGTCTTTGGAAAATCTCATTGTCGAACTAATGTAATTAAGTCATTGAAGTCATATGAAGAGAAGTGACTACTCCTACCATTCCTTGATGACTAGTCTTTATTCCGCACCAAGTCAGCCTTATTCGTAGAATAATGATTAATGGACAGACATTGAGTGTAAATTACTATTTAATAACATAAATACTGTCATTATTCTTGGGTAAAACATTAGACAGCTACTTCACCAACGAGTTGGTGACGCATGGTGAAGGACATGCTCGGTATCGTAAGGAAAGCTATAGGCGTGTATAATCGCTTAACGAAATAGTTACGCTCATACTTTAGCTTCAATTCAGTGGAACAAACCAATATACATATATCTCATTGTATTTGAATCGGGGTGCTTTGTTTTGCCTCAATCACATAAACACTCAGCAACGTCGCAACCCGTGAGGATTACATTCTAAGTTCTGCTGTAATAGCAAGAATACTGATAAATCTAAAGCACATTGGTTCAGTGGATTGGATAATTTTGGATAAACTGAAAAATAAAAATGTATGAGACTATGTTTTTCAACAACTTAAACTTTGCACTAATACTGCAGTTCCCACATAATGTAAGTTTTACTAAAAGGTAGAAGGATGATGGTCACCTCATAGTAGTTTATGATATTGTACACCACTACATTGAAAAATATTTGTACATTGCAAAATGGTTTAGCAGTGAATCCTGCGAGATACCGCATTCACCATCATCGGTTGGACTGTGAAGTACGACGTCGAACGAATGCTGCACCCGCACCCGTTCTGCCCGCACCCGTTCTGCCCGCACCCGTTCTGCCCGCACCCGAGGATGCAACGAAAAACAAGCATAAATGCACTCTAATCTTCATCTCGGCAACCTTCAATCAACGAAAAACGTGTACACCATCGTTCAACTTTAATTTTTGCCCTTTTTTCCGCTTGGAATCTGCCTTTTTCGATCGCAGATGCACGAAGTTTGACAGAAGGACCCATAAATGAGATTTTCCTTTCAGTATGAGCAACATTCAAAGCTCTGGTAGAGAAATATATGGAAGCCACAAGACGATGTGTTAAGGTTGATTGAGATTCGGGTTAGTGTGCACCAGTGAAGAGGGAAAAAACTTGAATGAAAATCATCCGCAAATGAGATAGCATTGCAATCATAACGTACTGAACTGTCGGTATATGTTTGCAACTTCTCTTGTAGGGAAAGAGATGGGTATAAAGTCAAATGGAATGTTGAAGACGAGCTTTCTTCTCTTGTACTCATATCAAGGACTAAATCGTCTGTATAGTTGTATTCTTCTTCGTGATTCATGAAAGTAAAATGCCCTGCAGACAGGTCATTCGACACTAGCCGAGGGGGGGAGGGAGGTAGAGCTATCTTTCCATCCATAGGGAGAGCACGGAAAAATTGCTAACGTTAGTGCTAATGCTGTATGCTTCTTGAGTTGAAGATTGGGTTCAGGTATCTTGATTGCTTCGTTCCATGCAGGTGAAGGGATGAAATTTTCTCCATGTTCAATAAGTCGATTGCCAGGCGAATGACGTGTCCTTTTCCTGAGTACTTATGTATGTATTCGAAAGAGAGACGGAGAAAAGTGAGTCTTGAACTGGTGGTAATAGTCTAAACCTTCGAACGGAACAGAATAATATATACGAATTAAAAACATAACCCTTCTCAGGCGAACGAAAAGTCTAGTGGGATCTAGTACGACAATAGGTTCCAATTTTGTGTAATGAATCGAGTGTTTAGTTTTTGTGACGGAAACACAACTTTTGACGGGAGTGCTACAATCTTAAAAATATCTTATGGATTGTGGATAGAATGTGTCGAAGAAGTTAACAACACACGAGTTCTTCTTGAACTGGTTAGCTTGGAGTCAAATATTATACTGAATTTATTTATTATTTCGTTTGGCAGAGTTTGGCATAATATGTAGCAACTCCCAACAACTCCAACTGTACAACTAATTATTATTTGATTATTATGGTCATGTTTAATGTTTGATGTTTTTAATATCGCATTTTATTTTTGCGAATTTCCAACAGTTCGTTTTAAAAATTCAAATAAGTAGGTTTAATAATATATAAACAGGAATATGCACAATTTGCATCGTTCAAACGAACAAACATGTTCATTTAGATGTCCAAGCACAGATATAAAGTGTATAATAATGTATGTATATGTTCCTGGGGAACATAGAAGAAAAAGGAGAGAAATAGATAATTACTTGATAATAAAACTCAATCATCAAGTATGCATTGCGTGAGAGAGTTCTCTGCTTTACATTCTGCCCGTACACATCTTCATTTGCCGAACGCTTATATTCCATTTCCCAAACACTTTATGCTCGACATACCTCTAGCATACGAGAGGAGTGATCGTGAACGCGATCAGTGTAATCACTTTGCATCATGTGTCCATAGTGGCGAAGAACGATCGTGATTCGTGGTCGCTTTAGAGTGGAAATAGTAGAGGTAGGGTGATGTGAAGATGATGAAGAAGCAGAGTACAACGAAGGAATTTATTAAATAATCATCGACAAAATTTGAAAAATAATTATAAAATGTGCTAAGGAAAAGAAGCAAAAGAACGAGAGGAACTGCGGAAAACGGGGATAAGGAACATAGTCTGGAACTTTGGTGAACCAAACTGGGAACTCTGGTGAAATTAAACGATCTCATTGTCTACAAAATTGGCTGCTGGGATATCAAACAAAATCACTCCTTTGAGTAAAAACGTTATGATAAACTAGCCGGCTTTGCTCGGAAAAATGAAGATTGAAGGCCCTTGCGTTAAAATAGCCATCTTTTCTATGGGCAGCGTTCTCTGAACTCGGGGACTCCTAATTAGCATAGAAAAGTTTCTAAGCAAAATAAAAGCAAAATTAACCGAGTACGCCCGGGATAAGGCAAAATACAAGGAGGAAATGTCTTGAGATGATTGTACCTATCAGCACAGGCGGTGCTAGCATTGTTTCTGCAACTAAGAGTTAATCGTTGATATAAAAAATACATAGTTTAGTAATGTTGTAGAAGCAGGAGAGATAGACATTTTATAAAATAGCATCCATTATCATACAAACGCTTCTATTTTAAAGGATCTGACGACAACGTAGTAGATTGTGCATGAACTGTCGGTGGATACAGTGCGCCTGACAAGCGTGAATTTTGCTGATAAACAAAACCCTACGAAAGATACCATTGTTATCAAATACCTGTCGTTGATAACATCGTTGTTCTGTAGTATTATATTCGTACAAGCCTTTGACTACTACCCGGCTATTAAAAAAAGACGAGGAATACAAATATTAAGGTATTTATTTTATGTGTTTCCTTCACGTTGTGCATTTTAAGAAACATCGCTTTTAATGCTCTTCTCTATGTTATGTAAGTTTCTCATTTTAAATGTGCAGCAAAATGTACAAACATTATCGCTGAAATACCCAAACTTTTGTGCATGTTACGTCGCCTAATAGTAATTTTATATTGAAATGCATCGAAATTTTTTCAAACCCGGCATAAACCAGAGCAGCAAGAAGTATTATTATCTTAACGGACTTAACGGACGCTTTTAACATTTTCATTATAAAGTAAACCATAACTAAAAATCATTACGCCAGCATTAAATTTGCAATTTTAGTGTATTTTTGTGCCATTTTATTGTCTTTATAACTTTTCGCCACTTGAACCAACATGCTTATAGCTCTTCTCCTGTGCAACTTCCATCTTTCACTTTGTGCAGTCCAATGGAGCGGCCAGTGGTTGTGTTTATTGCACAATTCAAAACACAATCATTGGAGTAGGTTTCGTTGTTGCTTCCACAAACCGGACGATACAGCAATTGACACGCACAAGCTGCCATTTCGGAAAAGATGTCAGCGTTCGTTTGGCTAACTTGAAAAGTCAAAAGGGCTAGTAGAACCAACGTAAGCAACAAATGTGTCTGCATTTTCACTATCTTTGTGATATTTTTTGGCGAAAATTCGCTAGCTATCACGATATGCGTCCGATTATAACCACGAAACCAGTATTATTGACCAAGGCTGCCAGCGTTGGCTGATGGTAGCGCAATGACGCAGACGCAATACGCTAATCGCTAAAACACATCACAATTTGCTTATCAGTACCAACTGCTGAAACACGAGATAAGGCGGTTCGATAAATTTGGTACCATACAAAATTGAACTTTGTTGAACTGGAAAATAGATCTGAAACGACGAAAGTTAGGTTATTTGATTTTTAACGCCGTTGTTGTGAAGGAGAAAAAAACAAAACATGAATAAATCGCATCTAAGGACATTACAATGATTTTTCGGAATTTACTCTGTTTGGTAAATAAAACTGTCGCTTACTGTTTTTAGGGCCGCACGAAGTATCCACGCAGGGCTGAAAAGCAAAGCTGCCTATGCCATGAATGTTGTCAACCAGCTCTTCTTTCAACATAGAGAGGAAACGCATTCAACATAGAGAGAGTACCTTTACGCAAGCTCCAAGAAAAGTTTAAAATCCTTTACATTTATCATTGTTTCAGGGAAATTACAAGGAATGACTTGAAAAATGTCGTTAAAAATTATAACAGTAGCTCCTCTATCCGTAGCAGCTTTCATCACAAAGACATTCCCTTTCCTTTGCAAAGCCGGGTTAAGACCTCACGAGCCAAACACAATCTTACAGTGCAAATAAGTACTAGTAATTTTATTAAACTAAGTTCAACCATTGTTCCTTTGTGAATAAAAAGATACTGTGATTAATAATGATTTTAATAAGAAAAAAACACTGAATAGAGAATCGAATAGAGAGAAGATCTTCGGCAAGAACAGAGGAATGATGACCTCACAGGAAGATTTATCAGCGAACTTAGCGCAGCTCGCAAGCAACCAGGAAGTTTACAGAGATTGAGGGACTAGAAGCTGCGCCAGTGATTGATCCATTTACGTACTACAAAATCCCAGACCCGATTAAAAATATTTCCAAATTTACGGGAAACAAAAGGGAAACGCTAGCATGGATTCAAAGATTACAAAACCGCACCCATTTGCCCACAACTTATAAGATCAGTAAAATCAAAGATACCAGGCGAGGCATGAGAAATTCTTATAGCAGCAGGAAATCCAAGCGAATGGTTTGAGATAAAAGACGTGCTTATCCATTCATACTGAGACAAGCGAGATCTCGCATCTCGCATTCAGTCACTCTTTTACGTGACAATGGGTAAAAAGACGATGCCGGTATATTTTAACAAAATTTAACAAATTGACACATTCATTAAAAGTACAGCAAATGTTTCAGAAGAGTTTTATAGTGCGACCAAACAAATCAATGCGTTGATCGGTTTAATAACGACCACAAAGTTTGTGGATTGGATAGGCTAAGGACTTTTCATGATACTCAGAAGCCATAGATCAGAATTGCTTGAGGAAGCTTATACCTACGTGACGCAGTACTTCAACGCCTATATGCTGCGTTGAGTACTGCGTCGCGAAGGAATAAGCTTCCTCAACCGATTCTAGTACTCAGCGAATCTAGTAGCAAAGATTAGAACGGAATTATTTCAAACCCGTAGAACATCCAAACAGAAAACCAAAGAATCTTACTGATTCACACAAATTAACCCAACACCGGTACAACATAAGTTCGATCACAATAGACCCAAACCCCCATCTGGAAAATTTAATGCGCCCACCCAAACGTACAGATCCAAACAGCAAACCAACAATCACGAAGAACAGATTGACCCAAAAAAAAATTGAATACCAAAAAAGGACCCTCAAAATTTTTGGTAGATATTAGAGCGAATAAAAATTACATTTCACCTGACCACGTCAACATTGAAAATTGTAAGGAAATCAAAGGAATTAGCGTAACAAACATAGCAGGAACAAAGAAATTAAAAATATCAGCCTCATTCGATGTTTTTGGCATAAAGAAAAAAAAATTTTTTTCGTACTAAAATTCTATAAATTCTTTGATAGAATGATCGGATATGAGTCAATTAGATTTTGCTTAAGATACGTGTAAAGTTGGAAGACTTTGGAAAACTTTTTTGTTATTCATCAATGTACAGTAAAACTATACAAATACCAGCACTCCGCAGGGAGACAAATGAATGAGAAAAACTTTCAACCTGCGTAAAAAAATCTGAAACCCTAATTATTAGTTTCAACGAACAGCATTATCAATTCATAAAAATAAAGGCGAAGGAAGACAAACACTTTTTGGTAACAAATGAACAGAACTTGCAACAATTTTGAATCCAGGACTTTATAGAGCCGAAGCAGGAGAAGCTATTGCAGCCATCAGGAAACATTTCCAAAGAAAATCACATGAAATAAATGTGATCGAAGTCAATTTTGAAGCAAGTAAATGCTATGTACTCAAAAGCATAAAACCATCGAAAAACGTGCCTGTTAACAAGAATATCAGAAATGATCACATGAACGAAGAAGAAAAACGCGCGCTTACACAAATCATCAGCGAAAACCGAGAGATTCTTTATGATGGAAACGCAAAATCACATTCAGTCAAAAAATCAAACACAACATTCGAACAGAAGATAACATACCAATACACACATACAGAGAAGCCGTCTCTTATTATACATCACCTGAATGGGTCTTCCCAAAGAAAACATACGCACTTTCGACTTGTCATAGATTACAGAAAATTAAACGAAAAGACGATACATCACCTGTATGGGTCTTCCCAAAGAAAACATACGCAATTTCGACCTGTCATAGATTACAGGAAATTAAACGAAAAGACGATCAATGATAAAAATCCAATACCGGAAATAACGAACATTGTAGATAAATTTGGAAGAGCATGTTACTTTTCAACTGTGGATTTAGTCCCTGGATTCCATCAGATCCAACGCGATTTGCACGTGCGTGCACACCTTCAAACGCACACCTGTTTCAGTGCGTAATCTTGGTGACAACAGGTCTATGCAATTGCATCGATTGATCGAATTCATATTTAACTGGAGTGCCTGATAATGGATTTAAAGGTATCTAGTTCATTATCCTTGTGTACACCTAATATTGTTAAATATAACGGACCAGAAGGATTTTTTGTTTTCGTCACTATTTATTTTTGTTGTGTTCGACAGCAGTGAAAGAATAGAATTTTATCGAGCCATGTACAATTATTGTTTCTGAAGAGGGTTAAAATTGTACAGGATTATCCTCGTTCGTTCTAATGCAGCTTCTGAATATTTTTTCGTGTTGTTTTATGTTCTTTTGAATTATACTCTTGCGCGTGAAAAGATGCCAAAACAAGTATGCAACAAAAATTCACTTTATTCACGGTCATTTTTCTTTCCAGTGTGTACCATAAACTTGCACGTATTTTATTTTGTGATTGGTGCCCAATTTTCACCTTTCAAACCGATCTTGCGAAAATGGTATGATAATAGCAGCCGAGGACTATTGAACAAAACTTTGAAAAAAATAAAATAAATTGAAAAACAAGAACCACTGGACGGAACGGCAAAGCTCATTTTAAAGACCGACATCACCGATCGTCTTTCTCCGGAAATATAAATGTGGCCATGACACTGTCGAGCATTCTTTGTTTTGTTCCTTTCCAACAAATATGTGTCGATGATGGTAGCGATCGGATACTCACACAGTCTACGAAAAGGAAAAGTCAAGCATCATTAGTCCGAAAAGTTTTACTGCCAATCATCGGGACCCAGGGTATGTGTTCTCCGTATTTTCTTAAACTTTGTTTTATTTCTTGTTTTATATCTTTCATTTGTTCTGGCCTGTCGCACTGTTCAACCTCTTTTGAATCTCTTTTTGTTGTATACCTGAAGTTGAGAATGTCGCGACAAACGAAAGTACACGAACGAGCACCAATGGAAGAGTTACATCAATTGAAAATACGATACCGGACAAAACTCGCCGTTGAAGGCAAAACGACGAATCAGAAACAATCAGAAGTAGGCTAACCATGGGTTGCGGACAGAATAACAACACACAGGACTAAATAAATCGGTTCAGTGATATTGAAATGGACCCCTTTTTATCCCCCTTTCGATCATTTTTTCATGCGCAGATTCCAACACCAACCTCACTGTAGCCAAGGACCCTTTGTTTTAAGGATGATTTT
The DNA here is from genome assembly GCA_914969975.1 of Anopheles atroparvus. Taxonomy (NCBI): domain Eukaryota; kingdom Metazoa; phylum Arthropoda; class Insecta; order Diptera; family Culicidae; genus Anopheles; species Anopheles atroparvus. The sequence goes on along the minus strand of CAJZCY010000003.1, from coordinate 75,042 downwards.
CGCATCATTCGCATGAAACATCCACCATAACAACAAAGAGTAACAACAAGAATTAACCGTATGATCTGTTCGCACACGAGGGTTAATTGCGCAGTAAGATAATAAAGCCACCTGAGAATATTTCGATATACTAATCTGTCTTCCTTTATCCCACATTCTGAAACCAAGCGTGACAGATTAGCTTACTCCCATCGCAATCAGGTGTTTAAAAAAGTGCCTGGAATATTGAATTAGATAAGTCTGGTAAGCAGTTTCTTCGAATAGCGGAAATAGCTTAAAATGACATAACAAGTAGAGCAAAATTGTACTTTGGGAAATAATAAAAAGTTGTAAAACGTTTTAAGTCACTTTGTTGAATGTGCGTGTAAACGCACTCTTAGAACAATAAGTGCAAATAGCAAATACTTAAATAGTATCGATTCATCCCTGTCTAGGCATGTATGTATTGAAGGCGAAATACAATATTTATTTCAGAAGATATAGAAAAAAATATTGTATACTACTTATTGGAGATGAACAAAAATATTGATCCTGTAAACGTACTGCCTAAATTCTAAACAAAATAGAAATTTATTTATTTATTTATTGTAACTCGAAAACTTATTGTAACTCGCCCCGAAGGATTTGTAACAACTCCATATCTCTATTGGATTGCTCAGGTTTCTTATGACCGTCACCGCATCGAAAATGGCAGGACTTTATGCTGGCACTAGAGTATTTATTATATTCTTTACATTTCTATTTTTAAAGAAAGAATACGAAATTAGAATTGTAGCCCTATGCATCAACAAAACGAAGAGGACAATTTGAAGATCAATACTAAAGGCTAAACCAGAATGAAGGAACAAAAACAGATCGTGATGCCAAGATGTAAAAGAGAAAATATGTGCACGAGGCGAACAGGTAGCCTGAAATGGAGTGCGTTGTGCGAATAAGAGAAGTTGAATGAAGGCAGAACGAATTGTTGAAAGAAATAACGTGTGAGACGTATTCTTCTGGTCTTATTGTAAAAGGTAATTTACACTGCATTGGGAGGAGTATGGAATCCTTAGGTATGTGAGGTAGCACATGGCCGCAAAAAAGGTTGCTATCGCGACTCACCACCCCGCTATGGGGTAGGTGATGAATGCATGGAATGAAGAAAAAACCGCCCAAGAGAGTTCAAAAGCGAATCATCAAAAAGCTCCGAATACCCAGTCACCACTAACACACTCATGACTCAAACTACCTCCGATCGCCGTGATAAATTTTTACCCTGCCGCCCTTGATAATTGTAGTTGTGACAGAGGTAGCCAGGCTCTGACGATCAACTGAATTGAGCGGGCTGGGATGGATGGAGGTCTACAGATACCTTTGGTGGCTATAAGACTTGAATTTTTCTTGGTGCCGAACCGTGTAAACCAAGTGTGAAGGGAATGTTCCCAAGAGCGAACTAGGGGTAACTGCGCCTCTGTGGAGAAGAAGAAACAAGTTTTACTGTACCCGCGAACAGTCCTGACTCCCCCCTAGCGGCACTTTTCTTGCACTCATTCGTTCACAGAAGCATCGCGACCCTGTTTTCGAAATATCTGGCGATGTAGTGGTCGTGTAGCTTCAGGTATTCATCAATAGTATATGTGAAGCTGTGACTGAACCCTAATATTTTATGCTTCACGTATACAATAAAATTCCATGAAGATGCTGCCTCTTTCGTTGTTTTCAGATGCCTTCGTTCGTCTTCTACATGGACAGCATAAATGCATTTACATTCTGCCTGCCCCTTTCGCTCTTAAAGCAGTTCATCTGCTTCTTGCACATCACGCTTTTCTTCTTCGTTTGAATTTTTACCTTTTCTATCGTTTGGCTAGATGGGATGTGGGTAAGGAAAGTAAAATGGAAATAAACACACAAAAATGGTCACAAACGCGAGCCGTAAACGAAACTCCGCTTTGCTGACAAAGATAAAACAAGATGGGTTTGTAAAGTTTATTTGAGAAAGGCTTCATTCACTTATAAGCACAATGATTCGTACAATTCAAGGATAAGAACGAATACATCAGTCTTTGGTAAGTGGTTAAAAATTTAAACGCGAAGGAAAAGCGCCGTATAAGGAAAACTCATTTTCTTCACCAAACGAAAGAAAACGAACAGTTCCTAGCGAAGGAAATTATGTGCTGGTCTGCACTCGAGGGTAGTTCTCCTCGAGCCTACAGCATAACATTTATAGCCGCAATCTGAAAGCATACCGCCAATTCAACTACTGTTGGTGCTGTTCGATGCATTGCCCAGCTTTGAGTAACGCTTTTCTTTCGCATTAATTTAAAATGATTATGTAAGAATGAAAGCAAAGATCTCACCTTCAAAATACAGCGTCCTTTTGATTCATTCTCAGCTACGGAGACATTGTAGAAGCTTTGGTCGAAGATTGGTTCATTGTCATTGACGTCGTGGATGGTAACGAGCACTGTACCGGTGGAGGATAACGGCGGCCGTCCGTTGTCCTGCGCCAGGACAATCAGCTGTGGCACTGGATCCGTCTCACAATCAATGTGCGCACGGGTCGTGATAAGCCCGGAGTTACTATCGATCTGAAACCAATACGAGTGTGTATCGGGTGTGTCCAGAAGCGAATAGACAACGGCAGAATTGTTGCCCTCGTCCCTGTCGATTGCCGTCACCTGGATGACGGAGGTACCCGGGTCGGCCACTTCCATGACGTTCGCGGAGTACACGTCTTTCTCGAACTCGGGTGCGTTGTCATTGATGTCGGTCACGGTAAGGAAGATATCCTTTGCGGCATGTAACGGCGGATTGCCGGTATCAGTTGCAATCACACTGAGTGTGTAGTTGGGCTTTATTTCGCGATCGAGCGGCAGCGAAACGATCACAAGATAGATTATATTGTCACGCGTTGTCAGTCCAAAGTGTCCCTCGCCCCCGGAAAGTGTCACGTTTACGTTCGCGTACTCCGTCCTCGAGTCCGGATCGTTGACGGAAATCCGAGCTACAAACTCACCCGGTTGGGCCGATTCGGATATTTTGGGCGTGGCGTCGTCGCTTAGAAATATCACGTTGATAATCGGCTGGTTATCGTTCACGTCCGTCACACGGATCGATACGAATGCTGTCGTTTCCAGTGGTTGCATTCCTCGATCCTTAGCTACCACGACGAGCTCATGTAGCTCGCGCGTCTCGAAGTCCAATGGTTTATTTACTGAAATCAGTCCCGTAGCTTTGTCGATGCGGAACATTTGCTCCTTATCACTTTGCCGCCGATTGATTGCGTACTCTACTTGACCATTTTCACCGGCATCCTGGTCTGTGGCGTACACTTGAAGTACCGTCGTTCCAAGCGTGGCATTCTCGGGGACCGTTGCAAAGTAACGACTCTGATTGAAGATCGGTTGATTGTCGTTCACGTCCTGAATCGTGATGTTGACGGTCATCTGGCCACGCAGTGGAGGACTTCCTCCGTCAAGTGCTTCCACAACGAGGTTGTAGGCTGGCGTCGTTTCGCGATCGAGGAACCCGTTGATCTGTAGGTCTAGGTACAGCACACCGTCCCTTTCCCGATGCGAAGACAGCCGGAATGCGTTGTTCACGTTGCCCGAGACGATGCTGTAGCGCTGCGTGTTGTATCGGCCAAGGTCAGGGTCCCTTGCCGGATTAAGTGTCCGCTTTACGTCTCGGGGCGTGTTCTCTGGGAATTCGATGTTCATCAGGTGTGTCGGAAAAGTGGGCGCATTGTCGTTCTCGTCAAGAACGCGCACCACCACGCGTACGTTCTCGCCGCTGTGCGGAATGGCAACTAGCGAATACGAAGATCTGTTTTCTCTATCCAATGCCACCTTCGTCCGGATTTCTCCAGTCGTATGATCTATTGCCAGGTCAGTGTCCACTGCACTTCCCGGCACAGGCACGATCAGATACGGAGGGCTACTGTCTCCGCTGTCGTCGTGAAGGAATTCGCCGATGAATCCGATCTGATGTCCGATCGGAACGCCTTCCGACACTTCAAGCTCGCGTACGTGTTCTGCTCTAGCTATTGGTAGCACACCAACCCACCACCCTGGACCTCCCCCTCCACCGCTATCACCACTAAATGCACATATCATTAATAACAGCCACAGGAGTGACATTTTCCTGTGTCGATTACTGCAACTAGTAAAACTGTGTTTGGTGATGCTATTATTAGCTGCCATTGTTTGCGCGGTGCAGAGTGGTGAACTCACAGATGTTCTCGTGTGGGTCGGGAAAGAAGCCCAAGATTGCCGTGCTTACACCGCAATACTAATGTCCCTGCGCTTTCTGGCACCAGCCGTCTCACTTCACCGTAGAACGCCAGTCGCTGTTTTGGATATTTTGCGCTGAAGATCATCACCTGCTTCGTTGCCGTGAGCGAACGCGGCATACTGCGCTAAGTTTCTGAATCATCGGTCAGTTGAAGATAGTTTTTCGTTTTTCATGCATGTTGCGTTCAGATAACTGATAACTGGAAAGACGGAAATAAAAAGAGGATGTTAGTTGCTAAGTTGGATCCATTGAATTTGTGAATACAGGGATAGAATTTTTTTCCTGAGTATTGCGAAAATTCTATGTCTGACATGAGTCGAAATCTTTTGTTCGTCGATTGAAGAAGTTAGACTTGCTAAGTAAATGACTAACATATATTTTTCATTACTATTCCGGCATTACCTTGGAATGAAATTATAATGCTTTATTGAAATATAATTTTAATTTACTCATATATTAAGGGATGCTAGTTGTTGCGCTGTGCTCATTTTTTCCTACGCTTTCCGATACCTAGATGCGATAGTCTAGCATAAGTTCGTGCGTTTGGATTTTTCTCAAGCTTATCCAACTTTTGGTAACAATAAGAATAATCGTACCATTGCAAGGTTTTTGAAGAGATGAGGCGCATTATAAGGCTTACTTGCTAGGAAACTGAAATCGACAGACTTTTGTGTTGAACCCTTGTGTGGGAGCCGTGTGTACGAAAACGATCGTAGCCAACGGACGGGATGACAAGTTCTGCTTCAAGGCATTGCCGATTTGAATTGCATGCAAGGTGGATGACTTATAGTGATCATAATTATAATCTGAGTGGATGACCGAATCCCATTTATCTTGGAGTCTCAGTAAATAAAATTCCATTTTCCATGCTTGTTTACAAGGAAATACAACCACGGACTAACAGGGAAAAGGGATCATGGAATGAAATGAATCATTCAGATGGCTAACTTTTGTGATCATTGATCCGAGCATCATGCCAATCCTCGATTTTCCTTTGATGAAATTTACTGTTTTCTACTGTAGGGAGTTTTGCTCGAGGTCTCAAAATAATTAATTAGCGATGCTTATTATTTGTAGATTGCTATTATCCCCTGCAGCGTTCATTATCGTTCGCCACTGTGACAAACCGTCAACCCATATACGTTATTTTTAATTTACCCGCCTCAAGCAATAATGTAGCTACGTTCTGGACGATGGAACTGCCATCGTTGTAATTATTATAAGGAACCTACAACAATTATTTCACACACCTTCACCATTTTATTGTTCGTATTTGAGGTGATAAATTATAACCAAAATATTATGACCAACGGGCTTCTGACCAAGAGAGCCTTAGCCCTCTGACACAAAAAAGCATAAAAGCGCTTTGATCGTTGCTGGTATAGTGCAGGATTAAATTTGAGTTTTTGGATCATCAGCTATATCTACGTTCGAGAAGATGACAATGTATAATGAATCGGGAAGATGACAAGGTATAATAGATAAGGTAGGGGGTTGAACAACAAACAACAGGTAGGACTTCCTTAACAATATTCCGAACAAATTCGCACATTCACTAGTTATTAATTACATGTATAACATGAAGCGCAGCACAAAGGATGTATGGCCGTTGTTATACTATTCGGTGACTATGCTGAGTTTTGGTTATAACACACTTGTTTTGGTGTAGTTTGGTATAAAACAAAATAATAAATATTACTTCTCTTCTCTTCTCTTCTCTTCTCTTCTTTTCTCTTCTCTTCTCTTCTCTTCTCTTCTCTTCTCTTCTCTTCTCTTCTCTTCTCTTCTCTTCTCTTCTCTTCTCTTCTCTTCTCTTCTCTTCTCTTCTCTTCTCTTCTCTTCTCTTCTCCGACCGCGCATCACTGGAGAACGGCAGATTTGTGTTATTGTGTTCATCTTTAGCAAATTCAGGTTTATGCGTCAAAAAAAAGCTGGAAATCCCATAATTTCCACAAATTTTCGCAATTTTCTTCTATAAACTCGCGCCAACTATGGCTTTGAAAACTTGTTGACATTAATTTTCTACTTAGTTATAACTACCGTCCTAATCAGAAGTCCCCTGCTCATGGAAACCCGCCATTTACACCGAAAAACATCCCTTAATCAGCAAATTTGAACTCCCAGAAAGTTAACGTTATTAGAGGGAGGATGCGTAAACATATTCCCTTTAAAAATATTTTTAGCTAAAACTTAACTTTTTGCACATAACGTTCACTTTCTGGGAGTTTAACGACTATTGTTGGGTTGATCTCCCCATTTTCCCTTGGTATTAAAACTATAGTGGAGGTTCGAACTGGTCCATCTCGCTTTTGAGTGGTTGGCATGGCTCACCCTCTCTTTTCCCATTTTTTTCTATTCTATGTTGCTTTGTAAGACCGCATTCGATTGCCACTTCCATCGCATTCCTAGTGTTGTTTCTGAGAGCAACCTCAAATTTAGGTTTCGCTTCCACCTCCCCGACCTCTCTTTCTGTTGCCTTCTCTAATACGTAACTAATTCAAAAGAGAAAGCGAGATAAAGATAGAGAATCTTTCCCTGGTTTTCTTTTTCTAAACTTGTTTCGGTCTATCTGCAGCGCAAGTAGGCAACAATTCAAAGATGTTTGATGCTGGAAAAAAGTTAAATTGCTGCGCCACCGATAAAGCCATTAGGACTTATTATGAAACACAAATGTTAGAGGTGAGACTGTCTGGGAGAAGAAATTGCATTATTGTTCTCAACCTGAATCTCAAACACGACCAATTTTCATCCGTAAGTCTACAGTTACGGAATGTGCCAAACTGTTCAGAAAACAGGTGATAGCATCACTGGATCGGAAGAACTTGAAGCGTTCTTCAACGAGTAACCAAATTAGCTGGGCAAATTAGCAACTTCTTCGCAATCATTACCACAATCTCTATCATAATTTGCAGGAATAATTTTTTTCTACATCTGCACCACATATGAACCTCAAACAAATAATTCACAACTTTTTCAATGTTTACAAAATACAACAGCCTAATAGACCAGTTTGGCAGTTCAGCGTGGAAAAAAGGTCGACAAAACTTTCATCGACTCTAAAAGTGGCGGTAATGCAGTTTTCTCAAACAGTTGAGTTGACAGGTTTCGTGTGATGTGAGAATCTTTGAGTTAGATAATCAACGCTATTGTCTAGCCCGTAATCCATTGCCGACAGCTTTGTTTACAATATCATGAGTATTACAGGTTTTTCTTTCGATAGAGCAAGCGTAAACGCATTGAGCAGAGAAAACTTGGACCATCTAAGTTGGAACCTGAACAAGCCATATGTGAACCCATCGCACCAACTGGGATCTTGAAGACCAAAACCGTAAACTTCATAAGCAGAATGTCAGATTAGAGCCCGGTTTGTTTTGGTTTTCATATTTTCATTCATTTTTAGATTTCACCAAGAAGAATTTCTTATCTATTTAATAAATTTTTTTATCGCTAACATTGGCTGGCTTTGCGTACCACGATGAATGAAAAAGACGGTATTGACTACACATTCTATATTCGATCGGTATTGACTATACGAATAATGATCAGAAATAAGCTGATCGTGGTGATCGTGAGAAAATTGATGGAGACCTCCTCGATCTAACGAAACCTACGATCAAAACGCATACCAACATAAAACTGGTTTGTGTCTTCATTTTGCACGTTATGATACAAATAACAACAGGGCAGGAATCCTTTTTTTCTTATGCAAAACCTTGAATTTTATTTCTACAGTTACATATTCACCCGGTTTTGCTCAGGGAAATTGGCTAGCGTATGGCAGTGGCGCGGATTCTGTAACAATAAAACAAAACGATAAAAAGCACGAGAAAGCTGTGAGCGAGGACATGAAGTGAACGGCAAAACAAGACGAAAAGCAAAGGGAATTTGAAGGTAAGACAATTTTTTTCTGGAAACCGTCGAAGGTGGACGGAAATGGGTATCATTTCTTCTCACTCAATCAACTACGTAAATATAAGACAACACATTATCACAACAATTCAACTTTACGTTTTCAAGCTTGTAGTGCCCATGCCAAGTGGAAGGATACATGAATCTTGTTGTGTGATAAACATCTCTCAACACTCCACCTCAACAGGTTTGGGTGTGCATGGGGAATAGACAATTTTTTTTTCATTCGATCTTTCATGTCACAATATTCCAATGTACAAACTGAACAAATAGAATCGAACATGCAAAATCATATCCATGGTTTAAATGTTTGAACTGATAGGTACTAGCCAATTGAGGTAAATGAACTACATTTATATCACTAAGATTGTGGAAAGTCTATTACTCAATTGTTTAAATTTTATTACAACAAAACGATGCAAGCGAAAAGGTTTGTTTGGTGTTAAAATTTTGCCTTGGAGATCCTTATTTTAACCCTCTGCAATCCACGAGGCACTGCCTTGTAACCGTTCGACTAGATATATCGCCATATATCAAATAGGATTCGCCTGTTTCACGACATTTATTGTCTTTTACGTACTGATTAGAATTTAATTATGCCTCTAACAGAAGGAGATTAAAATGAGATTCAAGAGATAAACTGAAATGGAAATTTAATGGTGAAATAATGCCCTTGCCAGGTTACAAGTACTATCTTTGGCATGAGGATGGGTTTCAGAGAAATCTGCGCGGAGAGAAACAGATCACAATTAGCTTCCTTAGTGTATAGCATTTGGTCCAGTAGTTCTTCGTAAAAATCCTTTGTATTATTAGGGAAATAATAGGATCAAACTTTATTATACTAAATAATTAAATAAATGATCCTTCGTTATAATGTAGCGCTTAGAATGAATACAAATAGACACACCGTCCATATTTTGTTTTCTGAAATTAATTTGTCGAACAACTCACTAGTTGCAGACTTGCATGCAAGGTTTTCGAATTATACTAAATTTATGTATTACCTGGTGCAGATCTTATTTTTCTTTCTTATTCAGAATATGAATCGATGTGAAATCACAGACAAGGAGCACTGAGATGATCGATGCTGGGCAATATAAATTTTAAGTGATTAACTTTGTTATGTGCATGCCTCTAAATAGCAACACTGTTGAAACACAGCACGTATCATTTTTTTCTGCAAATGGTATTCACTTCCCTTTTTAATCTTCCATTTTACAACTCTCTCACACATACTTTTTGCTGATACGATATCACATGTATTTGCACCACACAAAAAGCATTCTTTCCGCTAGTACACGTTACATCTTCCTGGCTGCGAGCAACTATAACAGGTTTTCACTGATCATCACACACATTCAACCGGGTGTAAATTTTAAAACATTTTTTTTCACACTAACCGCGACTTACACAAGACGGAATCGCTATAGAGAATTGAATAGCGTCATGATTTTCAATGATAAATTCACTATAACTGAAGCTTTTTCAGTATTGAAGTATAAAGAACACTCGTTATCAGATCAGATTGATTTCCGAATACCGTTTTCGGTTTTCAACCGAATAAAGGATATGATCATAAACTCAGATAGGTATTCTTCTTTCTTTTATAAGGTACGTGTGCACAATGTCAGCTGCCATTAGTACTCCATACAGTTAAGTAAATCTGAAACAGTAAGTTGAAAATTAAGATTTAAAACGATCACAGTATTTTTCCTGTACCAATTTATTGCCCATAATCGACGGAGACACAAACCGCGCACATACACCCTTTCTCTAATTTCTCACTGCAGGCATGCCTATCTCTCTTGCATGTGCAAGAGTATTTTTTCTTACTCTTACTCTCGCGACCTTTTCCTTTTTTTCCATGGGTACATATATAAATAGTTTAACGTATATTGGTATTTATTGGTATATTGGTATTTACTCTTCCTCTCTAAATGCGGCATTTTTTTCTCATTTTCATTCTTATTTGATGCTGGATTATAGTAAAACACCGAAACAAATAAGGTCTGGTTCATTATTTCATCGAATTCATGCATAGACACAATATTCTTCTATTTCTTTTGCCAAGAGTATAAATTGATATTTGCAGATACAAATATTTCACACAAAAAAAAGAAAGACGAATGACCACGCAGGTCACAGTTTCAAAATTCAACCAAAAACATCGAAAACAAACAAAAAATATCACCGTACAGACAATACTCTGATAACGATATTTTTCAGATGCGGAACAAAATCTTTTTAACAATAAATTTCACACACATATATATATATATATATATATATATATATTTTTTTTTTTTTTTATTTTTTTTTTAATGATGGTACACTAAACATAAACACATACTAATTTCCCATTGCTTATTTCGTATAGAAGCAATCACGTTTCTATTTTACGGCTTCGCTATCAATCATTATTGCTACTGTATGCTTTACACGAGTGAGACACATATTGAATCTTCATCATCCAACAGCTACACCAAACCAAACTAGTTGGGTTGCGCACGTTCTATACTAAACGCACGAGTTCGCCTGCTAACGCATCGTTGAAATCTTTCATTTCTAGCGCTAATAGTACCGCTAGCGCAACGCCGCTTATCGTCTTATGAAAGGAAAACTTGCATCCATGTAACACTTCACTTAATACCACATTTAAGAAAATGTTAAAACGCAACTAATTATACACAACACGTCAACAGGTTTTTGTTAATCAATTTCTAGCTCACTTACATAGAGCGTTTACGCAAACGCACCCCGTCACTTGTTACTTCAACACCTCCGTATTTCAACTGAATTTGATTCTGTCCAACACATTTTGTTAGAGCTGAAGAAACTCATTTCTTCCTTTCGTCAAACAAGGGCACTAGAAAGCACAAATACAACTAGCGTTATAACACAAACACACTCATGAGATTAACTAGTAGATGGAATGCCGAATAAAAACTTTCCTTGTGGGCTGATGAAAGACGTAGCAGGCAAAGAAACTCATCTCAAAGCTGCGCCACTGGTCGATTCTGCGCTCATGTTGGACGAACGAGAAACAGTCCAAATACATGAAAACACAGTCCCAAGTAGTGCGTCGCATGTGTTGGTACTGGTAGAAACCTGCCGCAATGAACAATCAAGCAGCTGTATTTTTTTGTAGGCATGTAAGCTGATCATTGGTGCCCTTTTTGAACGTCTATGTGTGTGGGTATTTTTGTGTGAAATTATCGTCGCTACAATCCCATGCTTGGACGCATAGATGTTTCGCATCGTCTCTCGTCGGCTAAATCTCTAGATGCGACGTTTGGTTACGCTGTGTGGCATTGCTTAAGAGTTGTGAGCGTGCTTTATTTGGAGGAGATCTCACCGATGAAAAGAACGAACATCGGTCCACCATTAATCTTAATCTCAAGGGCTATGTTCGTAAATCAAATGGTCAACCTAATCGAAATCTATATTATACAACATCAAATACCCATTTAAATTAAAGATTTAGCAATTATCCGGACAGTACATTGTTTTCACCCTAAGCATATTTGTGTAACCCAATCTCCTACCTGTTAGTTAAGAAGCCTTGTCGGTAAAGTAGGCTGGGTGTTTCGCATCTCAATCTCACAAGCAGTAGAGCAAGAAAATCAAAGAAAATCAATTAGCTCAATTTACACACATGTTAGATATTTGCAGTTGCGATAGTGCCGAAGATCCTAGTTTTGATTTAGTAAGAAAAATAGCGGTATGAGAAGAATGTTGGGTGATCAAAATGGGAAGGTTGACCAGAGCAAAATGTTATAATGAAGGAAAAAGAAAAAGCCATTCGGTAACCTAAAGAAGGAGGTATACCACGCAACTATGGAATGTTCAAAGTGTTAGTGTTGGTAAGAAAAAAAATGTTTCTTACCAGTTTTCGCTTGCGGTCGAGACCGCATCTCGGTATGCCGTATGTATGACGCTGAACCCCGATCGTGCCTTCCACATTTTTTTCTTGGTTTTAAAAGGAATATATACATACTTGCAAAGCACTGTAAACAAACACAACCTCAAGTTGGAGTTGATGCTCCAGCGCTTTTGTGGAAGGAATGGTGCAAATCATGTAATGTTAGAATATAACATATTATTTATGGTATAAGTAACACATTTCTCATTGTAGTTAAGCGTTCCATTCAATATGGTTGTGATTATTCCTAAAACGTTATGTAGTTTGTAGAAAGCCGTACATTGCTTGCCATAACCTTAAAATATAGAAAGGGAGGGGATTCAAATTCCACCTGAAGAAGTCTCACAAGCATCTTTTCATGTGTATGTTATACAACGTGTACGATCATTCGGATCGTGATGCGACGCCAAACATAGTGCTAAGCGTCTCGCTTCAGTTAGGGATTCAGTCTCATTCTCTCTAGCGTTATTGCGTACACTTATAATTTCTCACTCTCTTTCTTAACAGTGCTCTAACATCCCACATTGTAATGGACTGCACTTACCAGAATTTAAATGGTAAGGTTTGTCAAAAACTGGTTTCCCGATTTGAGGTCTGCAAAGAAAGCAAGCGGACCTCTCCGGTCACTTAATTCATATTTGGTGCAGATTAGGTTCCGATTGCAACACAAGTGTGCAGTCTGTATCGATGACAACAAAACAACGGACATTTGACAGTATATATTATGCTGAACCTACGAGCCCCATATAATAATTAACATTGCATTTTTACTTCAAATAGCATTGCAAGTTAAAAGATTCGAAGACTCATTTTCCAATAGCAAGTTAAGGGTGCGTCAGAACCGTTTCTTCTTCTTCTTCTTCTTCTGCTTCGCGTAACGACCGTCATTTGGTCAAGCCTGCGCATTCAGGGCTTACAAGACTTATTTTCCCTTTGACGTACGTGGATAGTCAATCCTTCGTACCTGGGGAGGTCCAGTCAGGATTCGAATCCGACCAGAATCGTTTTAGAGGGCATTTCAACCAGTCAATGTGTAAAGACATAATGTGTTACCTTTATGTTAAATGTTCGTCGCGTTAGTTGAACCTAGAAATCAATCAATATAGTATCGCAGACAGGCTTATGTAGATAGCGTACGGAAATAAACTTATTTCCAAGACAATTCCGATGACTCCTGGGCTGAGATGCTATGTTCGATGTCATTGTGGAATAATGATGACCAAGAAGTTCAAACATAAGAAAGAGCGAAGGAATGTGAGGCATAGAATAAGAGAGAAAAGAAAGTTGCAAACAGAAAGAGTAAATTGTTGATAAAAATAAAGAAAGCGAGAGAGGGACCGACATAGTGGAAAAGAGAGAGTGTTGACACGAAAAGGAAGATGGGAAAAACGTTCAATTTCGAACTTATCATCGAAACAATCTTGCACATGTGGCAAAGTGTGAGAATTGCCTCGTGGGTATGTATTACTTCCTGCCGACTTCCCTCAAATTTTCATCCTCTTGCATTGACTGTTTTACATGCAGAAATGATCAGATGTTGTAAGACATTACAATCGCGATTGTTTCGTCTGGAGATGCATTTATTGTCTTTCTTTGACCAATCTCATCCCTTCCGTTTACTAGGTTGATATGGTTCTGCACAAGTCAATTGCAAGCGAAAAAGGGGTACGGGGGGCAACCGTTCAATGTAGAACCAGTCGACGCCCAACTGAAGGAATGATCGTGGCTGCCAATGTTTTATGTTTTAATTTCCCCATTCCATAGGCTGGAGTCACTGCTCAGTCGCTCGCGATTTCATTGCGCGTGCTGTCAAATTTTTGTATGGAATAAAGGTTTAAAGTTTGTTTTCATTCAGATAAGTCACCTAACTCAACGAACGATTCACAGTCATAATTGCAACATAACACCCCTCAGACCGTACTTATCTTCATCTAGTTAACAATCCACTGGTTAGACAAAAAGGCTATTTTCAGTACGGCAACAAATGCAAAAAAACAGTTTTCAAATGATTTTAGCATAACCAACGCAAGAAAGTTCCCCCTGAAGAATTTGTGGTTGTAATCTGTTTTCTTATCAAAAGCAATAAATAGGCAGTTCAAAGATTTCTTCGTTTAATTTTTTAATTATTCAATTAATTCATTTTTCAATTTCTGATGTTCGAATCTATGTCGTGCAGAAACTTCCAAAAAGGATAGAAATTCTTCGTCGAGGTTGTAAGAATCCTTTGTTTGTCCCGCTTGCCTCTGTTTTTTCATCGGCTGGTTATCTTTTTCGAAGCTGCTTCCTCCGACCACTGTTGGGAATAGTTGACAAATGTTTACTAAATTTGTAAGGAAACCTTTATTGCCTTTTTTGTTAGCTTTGACATTATTATCACATAATAATGAATGACTTACTTGTGGAATCGTCTGCATCTTCGTTATCAGTGTCCCCATAAGGATCGATTTCGCCATTTTTAATCAAATAATGGTTAATGAAACAATGATTTCCGTATCCGTTTGCAGGTTGTTGCGAGCTCAAACAATCATTTTGTGCCTTAAATCGCAGAGCGCATAGTTGCCAGTAGTTCATCTGATGGTAGCTCTGCCACTTCACAATCTTCTGGTATGTCCTAATCCAAACATTTTGGGCAAATTTTATGCGGGAATCATTCCGAATGGATCTGAAAAGCGGAATTCTGACTGGTGCTACTACTGGGATGGTGTGAATCCTGGGCGCAAATCCACAGATGTTTCCCTTGTATATTTTTCTGTCATGAAAGGATTCCTTCACATTGCAAAAACGCTTATGAGCGCGTGTAGGCTTTTTTCGCTTGCATCTGCGTTTGTTGCGACGGCGTGTAACTTTGTCTCGGTTCTTCTTAACGGATATGTGTTTATGTTCATGTTCCGCTTCTTGATTCATTTTACAGAACTCGATCCATCGATTGCGAATGGGTTAAAAGCTGACCCAATTAGATAAATGTTATTATTCACACTTCACGCCGACTTCACACCGTGGCGAGTCTCGAACCAACTAGCCTTTTTGTTCAGCTAACTTGCATCTTATAAATTGTTTTATGAAACAAACTTTCCTCATACTGTTCCAAGCCGAACGTCGGAGGTAAATTGACATTATGTCCAGGGCGGGTTGGATGGCTATCAGGTATAATTACACAATACAACTTGACAGATCTACTTCGACAAACTGCCTAGTTCGACAGTCGTGACACAAACGAATCAAGGTATACACTATCCAGGACGTCGGACAAGAAACCGAAAGTGAAACCGGCTTTGAAAGAACTGTCCATGTTGGCCCGTGATGGTGTTTTTACGCATTGAAACATTCTGTGAAACCAAGGTCCAATTAAGAGGTATCCTTTCAAGGTTATTTCAAGTATCCTTGTGTGAAACATTCGGCTGAAAAAATATTTTGACATTCGATTTGACAGGACAGTATAAAAGTAGAACAGTTTCGAGTCCGGTTTGATATGTTTTGGAACATGATTATGTTTAATGAATTTCCACAAAACAAAACTTTATGGTGTTTTACACATTGAAACATTCTGTGAAACATTCGGCAGAAACGTTTTTTTGATATTCGATTTGACGGGACAGTATAACAGTAGAACAGCATAGAGCCTGGTTTGACATGTTTTGGAACAGGATTATGTTTAATGATTTTCCACAAAACAAAACCTTAATTCGATTTTTTTTTGTTTGTTTATTTCAAGCGAAATTATACTTGATTTCGATTTCAATAATTATGTGTGCAATTAAAACAATTTTTTTTTAAAGGAACCACAACTGATTCGGCTAAAATGATATATTTAGGGTAAAATAGTTTTTGGGTTTTGTTTTCCAGCTCTGCATATCGAAACAAAAATGAGGGGAAAAATTGATAAACCAGGCGTCAAATAAGTTATCAAAATTATGTTTCAAAGAATGTTTCAAAGAATGTTTCAGTGTGGAAACACACTTTAACGTATGACAAAAATATGTTGTATTGTCATACGTCAAACGTACAAAAGCTTTGAAGTTATTGTGATTGCGTTGTTCGACGCGTGGATCAACTGAATGGGATACAGAGTGTTTTTCAATTAAAAAATACAGCAAATATAAACATTCAGAATCAGTAAACACCATTTACGAAAGTGTTGCGATTATATCGTATCTCTTATAACATATCCTTGGTGTACAAATTAATTTTCCAACTTGCAGTCAAGCATGACTAATTGATTCCTAGACGAAAAATTTACCAGTTGTGTCATCTTCCTTATACTCAGCTAGAAAACAACAAATCATCAAAAAGTATGAACACATCGGATCGCAACATCATGGAATGTGAGAATGGCATAGAGGTAAGCCAATGTCGCATTGATGAACCGCACCTGATTTCCTATGATAATTTCTCTTCATCACTAATGAGGTTTTATTTAAATAATTCTTTATCATTTTTATACGAATGCGATAAGGAAAAATTCATTCAGAACGGCGTTCTGTTGACAAAAGCAAATGCAAACTATATTTCGGTGCTCAATGCGGAAGGTATATTGACATTCGGTAAATGTACTCAAACAAATCTGCACATCTTTGAGTGGAAGCCTGAAACGTGCGACGTGACCGATTCCGAAAGCTTAGAAAGTGGTTGGTCATTAGTGGATACAATTTCCAAACAGTCACCATCTTCACTGCAGACGGTCCAACCGATGACATCAGCTGTGCTAATATCGACAACAACCGCGGCAGCCGCATCTGAACGTGTCGCCTGTTACGAACCAGCGCCCCTGTTAATTAAACCAAAGCTCTTGCTTCGTGTGTTTTTGCGGGATCTAAAAGGACTAGAAGCATATAAAGACGAGCTAAGATTCTACAATCACGACCACACAATACATAGCGTCTATCTCTTCCGTCAATCATCTAGCAGTGTCTTGCTGCAACTGTTGGAGAGGTTTCGCTGTATAAGAAAAAGTACGAATCGTAAAAATTTTTATAAGTGCTTCGATGATCCGGATCAGGATAAGTTACAAAAATCCTTTTCTGAGCTGAACATTGCCGATATTCGCGCTCGTCCTCGACCACGCCCCTACTTGGATATGTTATCGAAGCTTGCTAACGTGCAGCAGATGCTTCCCATGAACAGAGGCCCGCTAAATATTGTTCCGGGAGAACTTCGGTTTAGTACGCTTACTTCTAATGAATATCCTCAGTCAAATCAGCCTTCGATAATTACAGATGACAAAGAACAAATAGACAGTATTGTCAAATGGAAACTTATTCCAAGACCGCAAGTTCATCGAGGGCTTCCCTTGGACGCTGGAACGTGGGAAGATGTGAAAAGTCCTAATGGATCCATTTCTGACCCGGAGCGAGTAAAAGAAATAATCTTCCACGGGGTGAGCTGAAAATTGGTTGGAATTGTTCTGGTTGGAAAGTGTTTATGACTATTTTGTAATGGCTTTTGTTCGCAGGGAATTAAGCAAGATATCCGGGCCGAAGTGTGGAAGTATTTGCTTGAATTGGACGTCTGGGAGCATAATTTGCAGCAGAGGGAAGAACGCCGGGCGCAAAAAACACAGGAGTATTTTCAAATGAAGTTCCAATGGCTATCGATAACACCAACTCAAGAGCACAATTTTACCGGCTATCGCGAGCGAAAATGTCAGATAGAAAAGGATGTAAAGCGGACGGATCGTACTTACGATTTTTTTGCTGGTGATGACAACCCAAATCTAGCGAAGCTGCAGGACATACTGATGACGTATGTGATGTATAATTTCGATTTAGGCTACGTACAAGGTATGAGCGACCTACTCGCGCCTATCCTCAGTCTAGTGCAGAACGAAGCGGAAAGCTTTTGGTGCTTTGTGGGGTTTATGCAAAAGGTTTTTGCTAACTTTGATATTGATCAAAAAGGCATGAAACAGCAGCTTGAAAATTTGCGCGTTCTTCTTTCTTTCGTTAACGAGCGACTTTTTAATTACATGCGCGAGAATCAGTCAGAAAATATGTATTTTTGTTTCCGTTGGTTGCTGGTTTGGTTTAAGCGAGAGTTTTCGAACGCAGATATTATGCAACTGTGGGAAGTACTCTGGACTGGGTTACCCTGTCCGAACTTCCATCTGTTTGTATGTGTTTCTATACTAGATCAGGAGATGGATGTGTTTATCGATGGACAGTTCAGTTTTACTGAAATTCTCAAGCATGTTAATGAGCTGTCCGGAAATTTAAATGTAATCGCGGTGCTCGAGCAGGCAGAAAGTATCTATCTGCAAGTGAAGCACGCACTTGACACGATTAGGAATACCCCAGACGAGCTTAGAAAAATTATCGGTGATCTTGTATCCCCTGCCAATAATGGTAACGACAGTAGTGACGACGACGAAAACAGCTGCATATCGATTCTAAACGAACGTTCACCAGAAGAAAAAGAGATGCTTCAACGAAAGTTAGACGAAGCATGCGACCTTTCACTGAGTTATATGTTTTTTTAAGAGAAGGTGAAGGAACAGCATGATAGCGAAGAACCATTTGTCAACAAACACATATTGTAGAAATGAAAAATTGTAATAAATTCGTCACGTCAATTTAGTTATTTTTACTAAATGTGTTATCTTTTATTACTTGTTTATTTCTTTTTGATTGCTTTTTTAGTGGCTTTAGCAATTTTCCCTTTCAATGACTCCACGTCTATTTCATTGGTCGCTTTCTTGTCTGCTGAGCGTTTTACTCGAATATTTGATTCTACAGGAGCCACGAAGTCTTGTTCACGGCGACTTTTCTGGACATCAGCGTCTCGTTTTTCCTTAACCAATTGTGCTTGTTGTTTTTTGGCCTGCTTTTGTTCTTCTGTGAGGAAGTATTCACCAGATGCCAACTGTTTGTCGATTTTGCTCTCCAAAAGTGGTGGTGGAAATGGTGTATAATCCTTCTTTTTCTTGACCAACTTTGGTTTTGCCCGTTTTGATGTATTTTTCGACTGAAATCGAGGTAAATAACGTTCCCAGTTTTCTTCTCGCAGTTTTTCATCCTTCATAAGCTCTCGTTTTATCATAAGTGCTTTAATGTTGTAAATCGGATGAATGTTCTTCATGGTTTCTTCGACAACCTTCCGAACACACTGAAGGCCTTTGTAAGGTCCGATAGCCGAAACAGTTGCTCCTTGCACCAGTACATAACAGTTTGTTAATAGCTCCAATGATTTCAGCGTACAACCGTTGGGCCCGATTAGTCGACTACGACGCTTCACAAACTTGTCCTTGTTCCGGATGAGATTTTTAATCTTTATGATATCGCAGCTTATTTCATCGTCTAACACCTTAATGGCTTGCTCGTAGGGGACAGATCGAGACAGCAATTTGATGAGATCGCGAGACTTCATAATAATGAAGGGATCCCATGTTTTGCGCGTAGTGCGAACCGTCATGTTTCCGACTATAAGGTCAAGTTCCGATTTGATATGATGTGCCATGAGACTTTTCTCGACAAGCGGCCAACATTCTTTAATGTATTTCTCGCGATATTTCGGGAACAGGCAGGAGAACGAACTTTCTTCCACAAGCCCGTTCGGGTTGTCTTCCGGTTTGAATTCGGGTATTTCCAATAACCAAGCATTTTCGACTGGTCCAGAGAAATGTTTAATATTTCCGGCGTGGTCTCCAGGATCAGATTCCGAATCGCTCATAATGATCTAAATTGAAAGAACTTTACACAAATTTAATGGAACCGAGCCACACTGCGCATCAAGCACGTTTATTTACTTCTTAGTGTTGTGACAGATGACAGACACCCTTCAGGAACTTGCTACTTTGGCTATAACTATTCTCCCAGAAGTGAATATAGATCAGAAATATGCATTAAGGATATTCTTCACAGTGAATTTGTGAGTTCGAAACCATTTTTCAAAATATATCCACAGGTTTATTTTTACCTAAGTTGAAGGTACGGCCATTTGTCAATTGTATGATTTTTCATCGGCTGGCATGCTCAACCGTGATGATTGTCACATGAAATACGTTTCTAAAGGGTTGTCCATTGTATTCACATTCGAGAGAAAAACCACTGTCAGCTATTCATTGAAAGCAAGCCGAGATCATCAAAGGTGTAACTGCAGATCATTGTGATTTTTCGCTTTACCAAGAACCTACGCAACCATGTTGATTAAAGTGAAGGTATGTAAAGTATAATATAGTTAAAAAATGAACATTAAAAAGAGTTTTTTTTACATATTACTGGATGGCTGCGAAAAATACTTGCGTATTCCGGATCCTGGCAACATATAGACTCTGACAGGCAAGGAAATTGAAATAGACATCGAACCTACGGATAAAGTGGATCGCATCAAAGAGCGCGTCGAAGAAAAGGAAGGCATTCCCCCTCAGCAGCAACGATTGATCTTTTCCGGTAAACAAATGTATGTGTATTCGCTATTTGCACGTATGATAACCCTCGTGAGATTTTTGTTTACATTGTTGCATTGGCAAGGGTCTCCTTGAGGATTTAATGTCTGATTATTGTTTCAGGAATGACGATAAAACAGCCCAAGACTATAAAGTACAAGGGGGATCGGTCTTGCATCTAGTCTTGGCATTGCGTGGGGGATATTTGTAAAAGTGAAGGATGATAGGTTTCGTGATCTTACGATTCGTACCAGCAGTAGATGCGGGTTCCGAATTGTGTCTGACATCAGCGTTTTGCTGTTAATTATAAACTGCTATTGTATCGGGAAATAAAATGATTTGAAACGAATATTACAGCTGCGTATTCCATTATTACTCTATGCGTATTGTTTTCAATCGGAAGTCAATCGGAAGTGTCATGATACTCTGAAACATTTCCGCTGTTTGGCATCGAGATGTAGAATTACGAACAATTACGTTTTTCATAAAGAACTATAAACCCAGGTTTAGTGATCACACTACCTATAAATATCCTTATCCGAGCTTATCCGTACCATTTTGCACTATAGTGGTTTTTTTTAAACGTTCCTCTTTGCATCGACATCGACTTCGCGACGCCTAGTGAAATATTTCATGCTTCTGGACGCAACACTGTCAGTCAGAAAGTGTCAGTTTTTCAGACAATTACGAACAGTATTGTTTACATTCTTCGAGCACGCTTACACATTCGTTCAAGGCGAATACAGCTCTACTCATCAAAAATGGACGTCGATAGGCTTCGAGAAGTCATTAATTGTACAGCCGAGGTGAAGGCGAGAGGTGAATTTACGGCTGTGCATGTCAAGTATTGGTTATAACATGTATATTTTACACTTTTAGATATATCTTTGAACAAACTATCAGAATGCCTGAAGGTTGTGGATGAGAATATGTTCTCTTCAAACGAAGCTGTTTCGGATACCCTGTGGAAAATAACTTGTCAATATTATTTAGTATTGACACAATTTGCTGATAAATGCGTGGAGAATAATAGCACTTCTGCAGAAAGCATTGAGAAGATCAGTTTGCACGATCAGACCAGTTTCCTCGTTGTTATTGATCTTGTCCGTCAGTTTACACTGCATCTATACCTTCCACAAGAACTCCGAGAATTGTCTAGAAGTGACGCACAATTACGGGCGATAGTGGAACAAAAGGAACGTGTTCAACGGTTATCATACTGTGTTGCTCAGTTTCGTTACCTGTTTGATAAGAAAATGTTGGTCTTGCATCCCATGATGAGTGATTGTGCTATTGATTTCATAGCTGGCACGTACAGTTTGTCCGCTGAAAGCGCCCTTAGCCAGATGAAATCGATTGAGTTTCCCAAACAAATTATGCTTAGATGTCTGCTGATGATAAAAGGATGTAAGGAGTTGTCGATAGATTTGTGTGAAGCGCTACATCGCGATTTACTCGAACTGATAGGAGACCCTGGAGGATTTTCAATACTTTGTCGTACTTTATTGACGGTTAATAGAAGTGATGCAAACGCACCTGCATGGTATAAAAGCGAAATAATTGCAAAAATCGTTACACGTAAAGGACATAAGAAGAACTTCTACAGACAAGTTTTGACGGATTGCTTTGCAACTTTTCGAGAGGCCATTTACGCAAAAAGCGAAGATGCACTCGCATACGCGAATACGTGCCTGGAGTGTATAAAACGGTTCTATCAGTTGCCAGCTGCGTATAGTGAGCTACATAAACGCATTGAATCGTATTTTTTTGGACGTTTTCAGGTTCTAATATCCCCAGAAGAACCCATAATAGGTTACGTTTTGGTGGAGCAATCGAAATTGCTCGCCGATCTTTACGAATGCCGTATGGCGTTCGCTGGCTCTTCAATAACGTCATTACCATCATCGATCTTGACGCGCTACCTACCTCTGTTTTTAAGTCTTTATTCAATACTACCACCATCTTCCAACGAACGGAACTATCTTCAGGATATGATCATATTTTGCCTTGCCAATCGAACAAAAAAAGAATTGCAGAATGCAGTGCTATTGATTGCGATGGATCAGGCAGCAAGCGACAATTTTACTATGCATTCTAGGATAATAATGAAACAAACAACAACAGCTGATGATTATGCCCTTCAGATTGGACCTGCATCGAATGAAAAAAGATTCGAAGGAAGAAGTTCACTGCCATCACTAGTTCTTATTCTTAAATCAGCAAATCACAATCTGCTGATATACGATGTTTTCGTTATTCTTCTAAGCGAACTTATGACCTCTACAAAACCGACAATTTCCCTTGAAGATAGTGTTCTTGTGGACGAAATTGAAAAGGAAGATATGTTATGTAAACGATTTTATAAAAAAATCGTTCTCATCCAATCATTGACTGAATTAATAAGTCACAAAAATTTTCACAACCAAATGTATGATAATCCTGATGAAATTTTAAAAGTCTTAGAATCATCAGTTGCACATCTGATGAAATCTGCTGGTATAGATAATGGACCACTGGACAATAAAAGAGAAGATATTTTGGATATTGTGCTAACCCTTTTACGGGACTTTTTTAAACGAATTCGTAATTGCGAGAAGATGGGAAACATTTTTAAACTTCTTCAACGCTACAAGAGCTCAAAGGAATGCAGTGACCAACTGAAGATAAAGATTGATAACATTTGCAACACATCAACTGTAGATTACGATGACGATGATAACGATACGCCCTGCCAAAATGCACTTAGCTTATGTGCCGACCAAGAGCCATATTGTAAAGTGCATGGAACAACACTCCTTCTAAAACTGTTAAAAGAACGCGACGATGAAACGATCGCAGAACGGCACACCATCCTTATATTGGCGCTAGAAAATCTGCGCAGTGAAGAAAGTTATTCATTTCTGAACTCAGTTCGACTGCTCGTAGCTCTCACTGATGTTCTGGAATCGGAAACAGTTGAGGCAGTTCTGAAAGAATATCATAACGTGGAAAATCATATGGACTACAAATTGAAGATTGGTGAAGCAACAGTGAAGATCGTTGAAGCCTTGGGTCCATTTGCCATTCGTTATAGGGATGAGCTTTTAAACTGTTTTCTTGCTGGTACGCAAAGTACTTGCGACGAATTTCGAACGTCTAGCCTTTCAAATATCGGAAATATATGCCGAATTCTATCATATCAAGTGCATCACTTTTTCTACGAGGTATGTTTGGGAATGCAGAAGATGTTGTTTTCGATAGTTTGTTTTACCAATAATCTTTTAATGATTTTTTCAGCTTTTTCTTAATATTTGCAAGATTATGGAAGCTGACAAATATGTTCCGGCACGTCGAGCCAGTATACTCGTGCTGTCACAACTAATCCAAGGAATTGAAGGTCTTAAGGATTTGCAAGAATACTTGCTTTCGATTTATCGTTTGTTAAAACATGTAATAGCGACTGACAAGGATGACGTCACCAAACTGCAAGCAGCGTTAGCACTGGATTATTTGAAATCTAAGGCTGTAGACTTCTTTACCATGGATCCTGCTGATTTAGAAAGGCGAATGTTCGAAGGTTTTATCTAAGCATAATTAAAGCAGAAGTATTTAATTGCTCTTGTCATCAAAATAAATAATATGTCAATAAAGAATTAACACCACCTATTCTCGAGGCGAATTCGACTCAAAATATAAATGTGTTCAATTAATGCTTAAATTCTTGGAATCTAATTAGAATAAAAAAAAAATCCATTTTTTTTCAAATTTGGAGCAACTGCTAAGCGACGTTCACAAACTCATTTTCTCAAAGTTTTTAATGTCATCGAAACCGTTGGTTTTCCGCTCATTCATCTGCACATAGCCTACAAGAAATTTTTGGGAGACTGTCGATAACTGCACAGTAATGATGGCTCTGGCTCTCACTAATGTTTTGCCTCCCTGTCTTCTCTGATAACCGTGCAGTATGCAATGTATGAAAGATTTATTAGTTTAATTTTATATGAGTAATTGAGTATGACGATGATTTACATATTCAGTAAAACGAACATTCCATCATTACTGTTGTCATTAAATATGTACGTATTCATTTATAACGTGGTCAGTTGGAAGGGGTTTCCCGATTTCCGCGGTTACCCTTTTTCTGACCCAGTTTTTTTTTTGCAATTGAAACTCCTGAAAAATGAAAAAGAATGTAAACTGTTCGCATAATGCTCGTCAAAAAAAAAAGTGGAAAGTGTGGGAAGAACTCTATTAAAGGTGTAGAATAGCATCCTTCAGTTTACGGATACTGTACGTTCTCGCGTCTATTCAGGTTTGATTTTAGCAACATGTAGCTGTGGTGAAACATTGGTTTATGTTTTTATCTTTATTTTCCACAGCACATGGACCAAAATAACCACAACCAACCAGGACATGCTCCACTTCTAACCCTTACAAACATCGCCGGCTAAAAAAAAAGGATCACAAAAAAGGACACACAAAAGTGAGAAAATTACCCTTTCTGTCCCCTTTTAAGCTTGAATAGAACATCCTTTCGGTAAGGCTGAGATATATTGTACAAATGGAAACAAGGTAACTAGCCGGGATACCAATGGTAGAAGCCGTATAGAAATAAAAGAAGATAAATGTTATTTTGCTGGCCACTAGTTTGCAAACCATTATGAGAAAGTGATTGTCGATTTACTCTTCATCGAATCCTGCTATTTAGAAAACATTAAGTTAGGATAAGAGATTAAAATGTGTTCAACCTGAAAAAAAAATTAAACAAAGAAAACTGTGTATACATTCAGAATAAACGATTCTGGAGATACATTGTACAGATGGATGATTGCGCAGCCAAAACGATATTGTTAAAAAAAAAACACGCACTTGTAACATTTTTAAAATTGTTGTATCCTTTCATTCAGAATACTCTCTTGACATTAATAGCCAAGTAACAACGCAGACAATCTTTTGACCGTTGTGAAGAGAGTTTTGGCACAGCTAATAGAAACGCCAATAAATTGTAACGAAAAATAGCACATGTAGTGTTCAGGAACCTGAAAGTGTTTCTTATCAAAACTGGCGATAATGGTTTCTTCCTTTTTTTTCTCCATGATCAATTTCCGTGGCGTTTTGTGGTAATTAGTTTCAGCAACGCGTTTTGCCCCAAATCAAAGACGGCTGCGATGCTTTTTAACCTGCCTTGATCGCAGCGCCACTAATGCCTAAATCCTTCCCACGTAAGCAACATTTTTCGTATATTTGTGTGACTGCCTCTTTTTGCGATGGAGGTTTTACCCTCGCCATATTTCGGCTTCAAAAACCTCTGTTTTCACCGATCGATGCACACATACAGACCGTCAGACACTAAGTAATTTATGTACATATGTATATATTTTTGAAAATTTACTTTTGGAGGCATCCTTAAGATGTTCGACAGTCAACATTCAGCACAGTCACAGAGTTATTTTTATAATAACCGATTAATTGAATTCTAAATATGTTCCCTGTCAAAAATTCAATTGTAGTGGCATGAGACTCGTACGTAATGATTGTCCGACTTTGCGTGGTTGCGTTTGTACGTTAAAATATAAGCTGCCTCGACATCATTTAGGCACATTCCCTACTGTCCTAGGTACCCATCATGAACAGCCCGTACTGCGCAATGACTAACCGCTATTCGTTCTCAAAAAAGTAAATGTCTTCGCGTATACTTTGATATTAAAAAAAATTAACGCGCAAGACGACAGGCTGAATCACCGAGAAATCTGAGAGAGATCTCCGAAAAAAATTCTCACAGTAAAGGCAGGCGCGGTCCATCGCTACGCCTGCTACCGTTTGCGTTACGCGGTTGTTAGCAGAAGGCAAGTAAAAACCATCAGCGTAGTGATGAGAAGAAAACAATCGCAGAAAGGAAGAAGGATGTATAAGGAGTGAAATTATCGTGCCTGCTCTGTTGTTCATCGAGCATGGCGATTGGAGGGTTAAAGCACACGCCAAGAGTAAAAGGTTGTACCCTAGCAAAAAAGATAACCGTTTTTCCTTTAGTTCTTGTTCCTAGTGCGCCTGTACACTGAGAAACCAGCCAACCAAAGGCTCTAAAAGGAATCTCATCGTCTTCGCCCACCAATTCTGCCTGTACACTCTATAGATTGCGCTAGCGCTACTGAGTAAACGAATATAAAAAGGGGAGAACCGTTTTTTCCACCCCATTATTATTTCTCGCTTTCTATTTCACTCCCACACCACCGTTTCTCGCAATTTCCTCCTTTTGATATAATTGTGTATCATAGAGTCTTCGAGGTTGTACTTTCTTCTCATTTCCTCACAAAAGTCCTTCCTATCCTATTGACTGTATCTTATCAGTAGTGGTGCAAGCGGCGGCTATTTTCCGCTTGTGTGCAGACTTTTTATATTTTCTCCCACACTTCTTTTATCCCGTTTTGGGCCTAAGAAAAAATAATTGTCCGGGCTAAAGCGCTTTGCTTTTTCTTAAACTAAAAAAATACTAAATTGGCGCTTCAAAATCAACTAGTGAAATGATATAAAGCAAGAATATTAAATAAATAAAGAATGCTTATCACACTAAATAATTTAACACTCACAGGAGGTAAAATCATTTGCAGCAACGCCATTTGAATTCAAATATGTAGAAAAAAATCATAAGTGGATTTATAGCATGTTTTCAGATAAAAAAATTAGCCATTTGACACGCGCTCGTTCATCCGATTTAAAAAAAAAACTGTTTTAAATAAGTTTTTTTTCTGTCTACTGCACATTCTTTTTCTGGCCTTAATTGTTTTGTTTAATAGTCATAAGACTTTTTCTTCGTAAAAAATACGCAAAAACTCGACATACTAACATTACTACCGAGAAAACAAAGACAACAAATGTACCTTCCAAACACCAGTTACAGATTGTAAATATGTTTTAAATCGAGGAATTAATAACGCTTTGGAAAGCTTGGGTTAAAATTGACACGTTCTGGGGGGAATACATACACGTTCTTCAACGTATTACTCCTATTGTACAGTTATAAATATGTTTTTAATTTGTAGAACCTGTTGTATTATATTTTGCTTTGATCAATATTTATGTTATTTTAAGAGCCATGATTTTCTTTTATTATCAAGAAAGACGAAGCTCCTTGACTACCAAGATCAACAGCATTTTTATGATCTTTAACCAATACAAATATACTTGTTTTTCTCTTCTTAACCCAAAAATGTAAACATTTTATTTCGCATGAATCCCTATGTTTTGCAATCATCGGTGAATTAGTAATGGTTGCTAATAGTGCAAGAAGTACAGATCAGAAAATGTGTAGTACGAACGGTTTATAAATAGGTGGCGTCGAATCACCTTTTTTTCTAAATAATCTGCTTAAATGTGTTATGAATAATGAAAATTAAACAAGCTGTAGAAGTCGATACAACCACGAATCTTCGGATCTTCGATACCGAAATTAATATCTGTTCATTTCCTTTTGCTTGGATGTACCCGTTCCCAATAAGCACACATTTTCAACTCACTTGCAAATTCAAAATCCATGGATCGTACAAAAACCTCGATTTCTTAAGGCAATCTAAGATTTAACTTATTCAATGCCATCTTTCTGTAGACAAACCCTAAATCATTCAAACATACAATCATTGATCAAGTAAAGTTTTTGGATTTTCCGATTCTACAAATCCGACAAAATTCCTGTTGCAGGAACTCGCGCCTGCTAAGGCTCCGAAAATCTGTTGACATTAATTTTCCACTACACATCGCCTACTGTGGATGGTGGGAATGAAGTTATCTAATCTCTACAAACCTCTCTCTATCTTTATTTTGGTTAGAAATTCCTACTGTGCTAATCAGGAGTCCCCAAGTTCAAAGGACGCTGCTCATAGAGAAGAAGGATATATTAACTCAAGGTCCTAGGTTAGCTAAACACCCTGCCAGTGGACGTATTAGCAGGGTACTAACATCGAAAAACAGAGGGAAGAGGTGTAAAAAGTTTAAAAAATATACACTGAAAAACATCGCTGAATCAATAATCAATCCCCCGCTTTTATTTCAAATGTGTGCAGAGAAGAGCTTATTATCGCAAGGCTGTAGGGAAGCTCAAATTCCCAGGAGGTGAACCTTATTTCAGGCAACTTATCTTGAGAAACAGTAAAGTAAAAAGTTGGTGATATTTTTACCGAAAAATATCCCTTTAAAAGCCCTTTATTGAACAAATCTTCATTTTCCCGAGCAATGCCCGGCTTTACAATTGCAAAAAAGCAATTTTTTTACAACAATCTTTTTCCCGAAATTGGTCCGGGAAAGTGAAGATTTTTGCGATAAAGCTGTTAAACCAACGCTTAGGGCCTGGATTTTGTATCTTGTCATATGTGGATTTACCATGCAACGGAAACATTTGATTTAGATTCAGATTCGTTAAATTTACAACAAAAAGAAATGGTTTGTAGGATTTACATGCACCTTTGTCACTAAATCAAATAAGCTTATCATAAAGAAAACAAAAAAAATATGAATATGTTAGTAACACGTGTGTCAACCGTAAGTACCATATGTTTGGTTTTAGTTAAATATAAAATAAAAAAAATCATCAATTTAGGTTCTGTTTACCTTTGATCTCTCCTAGAACCGGAAATTCTACCAAAAACGCTCGAAACGTACCAAACGGACACAAACAATTACCTTACCAGGTCAGCAAAGACAGCAGATGGACGTAAGAACACCTATTTTTTTTTTATTGGATCCAGTAACAATTCAAAACTGAATTATAAAAATCGTCCCCTCTAGGGATCGAAACCCGTTTTTCAGGTTCTCGATACCTTCGGGTTCAAAATGTGCCGAATTAACGAAAAACGGTGTCGCAACCGTTAAGAATTCAAAGACGAAAAAAGTGGTCAAGCATCGCACACGGCTGTACATGCTAATGTATTTTACAGGGGTGATACGACTCATTGCGTGAAGCCATTCCGATCTATTTTTTGTAGAACCGGACACCGGTCAGTTCCCATGAAGCTCAGTTTTGCGTTGAGAATCTTGTTCTTCATTCCTAGAAATAAGTCCCCTAATCAAATAAAATCATAAGACAGTGCAGACGAATAGAGAGTAAAGAATCCCCTTTTCAAAGAAAGGTACGCAAGTCACATCTAGGGAAAAATTACTTTGTATGCATGTCTGAAATATTTTTTTTAAGATGCTCGCCTATTGAACAAAGTGTTACACAATTATCATAAAAATAAATAAACAATACAAAATGTATTAAAAAGTACAAACGAAAAAAAAAATCAAAGCGCCAATGCTTTCTAGATTTATTGTCCTTGTAGAATCGGACACCGTCCAGTTCCCATGAAGCTCAGTATTGCGCTGAGAACCATGTTCTTCATTCCGTGAAATAAGTCCCCTAATCAAATAAAATCATAAGACGAATGGAAAGACAAAGAATCCCCTTTTCAAAGAAAGATGCTCTATTCACATCTATGGAAATATCATTGTTTATGCATGTATAAGATAAAATTTTCGAAGATTCTCGTTACTGTACAAGGCGTATTCGTCTTGAACACAGCCTGTCGCATTCGGAACAGGTTACTGAACAAGATATAGACTTTAATGATTTTTTATATTTGTACCTAATAGTCTTAGTATATGTGTGATTTCTAACGTGGGAAAAAACGCTTATATATGCGTATATAAAGGGAAACCTATTTAGAAGTGTCGCCATCTTTGCCTCCAAATGAAATAAAGTATAAATAAGCGTTTCCATCTTACGCATCCCTGCGCCCTTACGGGTGCTAGATATAAGGAGGGTGCGATTCGCAACACGATGATTGCGTTTGATTCGTTTGTTGCTGAGAAGGCGCTTTGTAGTTTATTTTTAATGTTGAATATTTCCACTTTCTGTTTCTGCCCGTTTCGTTTTTGTATTTGTTCAAATCCGGGTTGTCTCTATTTGAAAGCAAATTTCTATAAAGTGATTCCAACGTTTCTACAAGCTTATCCATACCATAGACTCTCAGTGCCGCTACAAAGACGACAAATACTTGGTCAGAATGCTTAGAAGCTTTGCCGATAAGGAAGATAAATAAATCAGTAATTATTATCAGTATTGGCCTCTTTAAAAGCAAACTCGTCAATCTATAGTCATCAATGTTCTTAACTCTGCTATGGCTGACGTTATTGAATGATTTGAAGATAGAAAGCGTAAAACAATACTTAATTCAAAAGAAATTTACTAGTGATGAGACTTCATTTAAGCAACCTCTAGTTGGGAATACAGCTAAACGAGATCTTTTCGTTGGTCATAAAAATAACCCTTTTGCTACGCTTATAACACATATCATTGTATTTAAAATGTTTTAGCACACTTTTCTTCTTATGCATGGTGCATGATTATTTGTTTTGGTGTAGCATGCCTGTTTATTCTGATTGGTTGCCTCAGAGGATCACTGTATCGAGGATCGTCGTAAAGGCGATACTACAGTTATGACAAATCCAATTACGTACTTTCTTTCGAAAATCTTAATTAGGCAGATGTAAAAAATTATAATTAAATTAATTGTAATAATTCTTAACACTATTTTCTAGATTTAAGAGCTGTGAGAATGAACATAACTTCATACTTGTACGTTGATAAATACTTAAAAAGTTATACCAACGGTTGTAGATCAATATGGATTAAGGTTTTTTTTTCGTAAATGTTGCGTCCTTCAATGTCGAAAATAAGCCTCAACAAGTGCTCTCCGAAATCTTATGACATTCAGTGTCCTTCGTATCGTGATTGGTCTCAACGTTTTGTCCTTTTTCATGTCCTTCGACAACAGCTCAGAAAAACGCATCCTGCAGGATCGTTGAGACAAGCCTACGGGTTGTTGTGTTCAACCTTTTCAACTTTAAGAAGACTTTCGGTAGGATGCATGGGTTGGGAGTTTTAATCGATCCTTACATACCACTGTGCCTTGGTGTCAAGCGCCAAATGTGGTTTTATATGCTAAATTCCCTAAGCAATCCTGAACGTCTCGATCAGCTGATGCACAAGGTCAAATGTTGCTAACAAGGAAAAATTCAAGTGAAAGTAAAGCTCGTATTTGCCAGGAGGGCGTGAAAAGTTGTTCGAAGTCAAACATGAAAACGTCCCCGAGAATCTATAGAGGTGAGGGTTCGAATACCTCTAGCGTACAAGATGCTAGACTGTGCGTCAAACATAATATTTTCCAACTACATACCTACACATGTTAAACAAGCCGCTCTCATTGTAAAACATGATACGTTCAGATGGACTACTGCCCGGTGCCCAGAAGAATGAAGTGTGTTCCTCTTCCTTAGCGAATGATGAATTTAACGAGCTCCAAAAGATTCCAGAGTAAAGGATTGAGTAGCGAGTGAACTCCACAAAAGCATACAAAACAATGTGTCGTCGGTATTGCAAAATAGTTGGAAAGCTCCATTTCTCTCGCGTCATCCACTCTAATAACGAGGTGGAAGCTTTGATTCTTAACTTTCACTTACTTTGGTGGCAACAGATGCTTCCTCCACGTACCGTGACAGGACCATTTCAATAATCAGTAAACTTTAAAAATGTATGACTCAGAATTTTTTTATTATCAATTGGCACCATGGATCACTTTAATTTTTTGTTTGTGTGTGTTAAGGTAATACAACCCATCCTTATTGTTCTGAATTTCACAAACTCCATCGCTTGGGAAAGATAGTATGTGTTCGTACTCCGTGAGAAACATTTTAGCTTTCGACATCGTATTTTAATTATTAACTGATGGCAAATAGCAAAGATGCCTACAGATAGTAAAGATCCTTATTTAACACCCACAAAAAAAAAGATTTTTTTTAATTCTCTAAGAAGACATTTACGTTAACATTTTTTCAATATTTTGACATATATGGCTTTTGTTCTGATTTCCTTGGTTCATTAACATAATATAAAGAAAGCATTGATTTAAAGGATTTTTTTTAAATCGAAAATTGCGGTTTTTACGAGAATAACGGTGTAGTTTGAATTCGAAATTGGGTTGTAAGCTGCCGTAAAACAGCAGAGAGATTTTATATCCCCTTCTTTTTCAAGAGATTATGTTATGTTAAGGGTTGCGTTTAATGGTGATTTTGAAGCAACACTTTTTGATTGAATAAATTCAAAATTGGACAGTGTTAACTGAATTGTCATAACTTTTTTATCTTTCAAATCTTTTTATTAAAAAATAAGTCTACATGTCTTTACCGAAAATGTAATATTACATGTAGGGAGGAAGAAATAGTCAAACCAGAATAAATATCTCTCGTTTCCCTGTTTCCCTCTGAGTTGCATGAATAACATGTAAAAATAAGCCACGCCTCCATAGCACCTTAATAGAGTGCTAACATTAAATTTAATAACTTTCTTTCCGCTGTCCCTTTCACGCGCAACTTTTCACAGACCTTTTTCCTTACTTTTATTTTGTTTTTGTCACATCCAGACATAAAGATATCCAAGGTCTTCGTCATCCAAACTGGTTAAGCGATCATACTTTTGTTCGTCGCCAAATTTCGCCCCCCACCACTAAATCAAATGTTGGTGCAGATGCCGTAGGCAGGAAGCAAACGACGACAGTTTGGTGGTACATAAAGGAACCAATTGCAAGAAGGCGCGAGTGTTTCTTTCAGTTTATTTTAATCGCTCGTCAAGAATAAAGGAACAGGCGCCACCATAACGAACAAGTCAAATTAAAAAGAAGAAGAATCCACAAGATATTAACCACCTGAAACAAATAATCGTCATTTGTCTAATAATAACTTAGTCCCTGATATTTCATGAGTTGAAACAACCCACGCATCAGAAGAACCCAGCTTCCTTAATGACGGAAAAGATCTTAAGAAAAGAAAGAACGAGGAAGAGAGAGCGAGAGAGAGAGAAAGAAAGAGAGAGGGAGAGAGAGAGAGAGAGAGAGAGAGAGATTAGGGGGAAAATGATCTAACACATACATTTTACCAGTTGTTGCGTTATTCACTCACACGATGAACTGGTTTCTCCAACATTCAAACTATAGCGATCTGAAGTACATCTCCTGAGTAAAACGCGTTCGTTTGTAGTTTTATAATTTGAAAACAGCCAATCCACTGGTGTAGCTACAACACACAGTATCTATGAAAAAAATGTATCTTATGACGAAAAAATGTATACTCCCCGATGCATGTACCAAGAAACTTTTATTTTTTCCTGATGACACCAAGATGATGCAATAAACTAAGGGAAACATGTTCCATTTGGAACTCTACATCTATTGTTGTCTCTTGCGCTCATTAAGCATGCCTATGTCATGCAAATGGGTTTTTATGCTACGCTTGACACGGTATTTACGTATTCGTCTTTGAACAACTGCGGTGGATTTTTTCCGAAAGCCTGGTATTTCATCTTAGAAAATACTCATACAATCCCATTCGCAGTACAAAACCTCTTTATTATTTTTCTTGGATTTGCATTTCATTTCTTCAAATGCTACCATTCTCTCTTGGGATAAATTATCGAGGATGTGTGTATGCGTGTTAAAAGGGATGCTTTTCCTTTTGTATGAATATCTCAAATCCACTCATTTACTCTTACTATGCTTTAACGAACGGGGAAAGAAAGTATAGAACAATCTTGATCTTCAGACGTGTTGGCCTCCGGTATGCGTCTAGGTGTTGGAAGTTTTCTTTTCTTTTATTCAAACTGCTGGTCATAGTACATTTGTTTCTTGATCTTCTGCTTCCAATTACTTTGACAGACTCTCTGAAAAGGACGCTCCTTTCAAGACAGGTAAATTGAACATAAATAATTCGAACATCTAGCAAAAGATGTGCGAATTGTAAGGAGAGAAACATATTAAGAGAGGGGCACCGATTACGGTTGGTATCAGCGTTCCGTTTGAATGTAGTTGTGCTATGTATGTTCAGTGCTTCTTGTCCTCCTATTTACTGTAAATTGTTTAGAGAGGATGGGAGATCGATTCGTCCTTTCTGTTATTCAGTAGACGTTGTTTCAAGGTGTGGAAGATTCTATAGGGACGCGTATTCTGGAGATGTTCTGGAGTTTTGTTGTGTCGTGTATTTCTTGCCTTATTACAAGTATCTCTCAGAATCCTTAATTCTCTCTGTCTTTCTCTTTCTTTTTTCTCTCCCGCTTTCGTTAATTCCATCCCACTCTGAAATTTGATTCGACCATGACTTTATATCTCTTTCTACTATCCTTTTCCACTTCTTTTCCACTTTTTGCCATTCTTCGGAATTATATGTTAACATGTTTTAAAGCTAAAATGAGAAATAGAAAGACCTTATTTATCAGGCATGTATTTCGGAACCGTTTAAAACTAAATTTCATTCTGTTGATAATTAACAATTAAAACGTATACGCCACGAACCCAAAAAAGTTGGGAATTTATAAAATAAAATAACTATTTTATTACGAGAAGAGGTGGAATTCGTTATCCTTCTACGCTATTACACGCATAAGAAAAGAGGAGGAAAAAGGAGCGACAAACATTCATGTATATTTGTACATATATCAATTTTTATGTATAATAAAGCAAAAGAGAAAATGGATGTAAAAGAGGAACATAGAAAAAGAGAAAAAAGGTGGGGTAAAAAAATAGAGCAAAGGCGACATAGAAAGAGACAGCAACTGAAATTAGTAAAAGTGGGATTGAACGTGAAAATTCCCCTTGGCAAACTTTTACGTCCTCCCCTAATTTTTTCGTTTAACCGGATGTTTTTTAGAAATTCCCCACATTTTTTCCATCATTGCCTACATTAAAACAAGAATATAACATTTAGAGCATGTTATGTCTCTTACGATGCTGTTTATTTTTTCTTCAATGGAAAAAAATAAGTGAAAAGGTTTTTTCTTCAAGACAGAATGATAAACGGTAACCTGCTGTCCCTGGCACCAGGTCTTTGGCAATATTCACTTTGGTATATAACATAGGCAATAGAAGTGGGTGTGTATGTTTTTCTTGCTTGTTCTTTCGTTAACTCGCTTTTCGGCGGTGTTAAGAACAAGACATGGTTCGGCGAGTCATTCCGAAGCACATCGTCATAGCCAACGGATCAAATAGTTGCTGCGCTGTTGAGGTGGTCATTAGCGTTGGGAGTAAAATATGACCTAATATGAAAGAGTATTATGTTTTCATCTCCTGAAGCAGAATAAACAGAAAACAGCGACTTACTTGCATTCTCAGCAGGTTAATTAGAGTGAATTGTGAATCAATATGCATCTTATAAAAGATACTATCAAAACAGAACAACGAGCAGCGAGCAATAAAAACCGAACAAGAGTGAATTTTATAATTATTATGATACTGACGATATACAAATGACGCTAACAAGTTACAAAAGTGAGTTCTGTTGATAAAAGTTGGTGTGGTGATTATGCTTTTTTGATGAGAAATTTTATAAAATATTGTGGCAAGCAATGCCAAAAAATGTACCGTGAAAATTTTTTTTCACACCAACTGTGCGTGGTGGTTGTGTTATTTTTTTATGTAAAGTGCGTTGTGCTGGGTCTATTATAATGTTAGATACATAGTGACAAAGTACGTTCAAATTTAGTTGAATTAGATTACCTAAATTTGAATTTTACATTTTATCGTGCAATATAACTGAACGCGTATTTCTTGTTCTGTGCGATCTAGACAATTTTTCTTAATGTGATTATTCCATTTCGGTCGAACAACTACTGCACACCGAAATAACTCACATATGTATTATATGAGGGCCAATGATACTTTAATTTGATAGGTAACGTTAGTAATGTCGAACAATGCTATCGTAGGACTGGCATGGAGCGTTAATCTCAATATTGCCTTTTGTTGTTTCTCTTGTCTATATTTGATAAAAAACAAGTAATCAAAACAACACAATACTTGATAAGGAAAATGGTTGAGTAATTTGCCATAAGCTGTACCTGATATCTTCAGCTACTGGGGCACCACTTTAGTTTTGTTGACCGATGATGGTGAATGTTATAATTATATAATGCAAAAAACATTGGAAAAATATAAATCGATATAGTTAACTGTGACTTGCCAAATATGCAGCCGTAGGTATAGTATTTGCTTACATGGTTATTAATTGACACAATAATGTCCCCGTACCTTATCACAGTAACTGTATTTTGAATGCAATTAAGCCTACAATTTTTCACATGTGTCGTTTAATTCTAATGGAATAAAAACAAGTGAGAATAGCTTTCCCAATAAGTGAAAAAAACTTATCAGTTAAAGCGAAACAGATAGAAGAACCGAAGGAGAGGAGACATAAAAATAAAATGGCAGAGAGAAAAGATGGAGAAAATGAACAAGTTAGAGATGCTGCTAGGGGAGAAACCCTGATCCAGGGCTAGAAATTTGCTTTATCAAAGAAAGGACACGCGGTTCATAGCGAACACGTTAGTTTTATATATCTTCCCTGTTGCGTTGGATTCCAAGTAAATGTGCCTGTTTATGTATCTATGTACATACGGTAATTTTATGGGTACGGCAACGGATGGATAGAAATGGATGAAAGAAAAAGAGCAGAGTTACTGACGCGCTTTACGTGTGTATAACGAAAGAGATAGAGATACAGATAGAAAGATAGTTTAAGAGAGAGGGAGAGTGATATAGAGAGAAAGAGAGCGAGAGAACGAGAGAGCGATAAAACAAAATGAGGAGAAATAGTGCAAAAAACAATGAACGCACGTTTTCCTCTCAACGGAGGCACGATGCATTGTGCTAATAAATGTTCAA
This sequence comes from Anopheles atroparvus, assembly GCA_914969975.1. NCBI lineage: Eukaryota > Metazoa > Arthropoda > Insecta > Diptera > Culicidae > Anopheles > Anopheles atroparvus. Next base: position 37,850 of record CAJZCY010000003.1, on the reverse strand, counting down.
GATGCGGGAGGGTTTTGTTGCATTTTCTGTCAACTAATACTCTAATACATCCACCCATACTTTTATGCATACGAATCATGCTGTTGAGTTGAAGCATGCTGTTTGAGTGCATGGCTTCTCTTGGTTTGGTAGAAGAACGATGTTGCATTTGCGGCAGGATGCAGTCGCCAGAACAGGTGCAGCTCCTTTGCACGCGTATTTAGTTTTTGGTTTTATTACTTCTCTTTTCAATCAACTCCTCAATTCACGATCCTGGACGACAAACGTCTCAGTCCTCAATTGCCAGTCACATGAACTGGTTTGCAACGATACTACGAAATCCTCCGGTTAGTTCGGATGTAGCTTGAGTTTCTGTTTCTGTTCTGACGCAGTCGTAGTGAAAATTAAGTCATTCGCCATCTTCGTTATTATTGCCAAAGGTAGCCACTTAGATACAACGGTGACTTGCAATTCTTCGTCATCGTTATGATGATACCCTAATTGCTCGATTTAAAACCGCTATTCTCGGTATCATGGACATTTGATTTCAGTGTGTTGAGTGAAACCAAAGCCAGAATAATCTCTGAAGCAATCCTCTCCTTTTTTCCACAGTTTACATTCGACCTTGAGAAACAACATAACTGCGATTGTTTTAATCAGCGGAATTTGATGATGGACCTATTATCAAAACGAAATCAAGAACGCAAATCAAAAATCATATACTGATATACCGTACGACCATTTTTCATCATCTGTATGTTAGTTTTGGTATAACCTATTACTCCTGACGATGCAAACGAGTAACTAGAAGGTGAAACAACCGGTAACATTATATATTTCATTGTCCTGTTGGAACCCAAGCAGCGCTCACATGAGCGGAAAGATTTAACTGTCCTGTTTTATCGTCCACTCTACTAAGGAATTGAGAAAAACATCCGTTCACTACACCTTTAATTCTATTACGGGCACTTCTACGGAAATGGCCATGGTGATGATATTTAGACGGTGACGGTGGCGATGGTTGGCATGATAAAAAGACAGTTGATACGAGTTTAGGGCCTGTATAAGTAAGCAAGCATTCTATGCCGTGTGAAAACGATGTCATTGTAGAAGCTGCTGTATTTAGAATGAGAACAGTAGTAACTATGGATTTTGACTACAAATGTGCGTGGATCTTTCGGTGATAGTGTATGTAAATGCATAAATTTTGGCTTGTGCTCTTAAAGATGGTAGACCAGGAAAATAACAAATAAGTGCGATCAAATAAACGAGCAAAAGTTGAAAAATGCTGAAAGTGTAGGTCAAAACCAATGTGACACATTTAGCCACGGAAACAGCAAACAGTGTTGATTGTTTATTTAAATACAACTCTAACCTATAACTCAGCAATACGGCTGAATCTAAGGAAAATTAAGAAAATGGTGGAGCAGTGGAGGGAAATAAACAACAGATTGGAGAAAGGGGAGGGATTTTGTTCGTGACGAAATGCACCATGTACTTGAACAGTGAGTGAGGTTATCAAGCAAATTTCATTCGTTTGGAATTTCACCTTGGATGTAATTTGGATTACAATTTCAAAATTAAAAATAATCAATACAGTGACCCAATGTAACGTGAAGGTTTTGCCTTTTCACAAACATAATTTTATTTGTTGGCAAACACAAATACAACGAATAAACGGTACGATATACGATAGTGATGCAAACATAATTCAAATAATGCTAAATTTGAAACAGAACAAATTAATGAAGAACACAAACAACGCCAGATAGAATAGCAACGGTAAGCAAAACCATGTAGCCTCTCTTTTTGGCGTATGGTTGACTGCAATGTAAGATGTAAGAAGACATTTTTAACCCACGGAAATAAATGTACAATCAGTATGAAGGAGTAAGTTTCGATAAACAAATAATTGTAAAACAATTTCTTACCTGTTTTACGTTCTTTCTTTTGTCGTCAATAGAGCTCAACTTATGGATGTGTTTGACAATACGGATTTCAATCCAGAACACATTTTATCAAGTGTGTTTCTGGATCCGAGTTTAGACTTTGTTGGCAACATTGAGGAACTCGGTGACAATATAACGGTACCGGATATACTACAGCACTTGGGAAATTCGGTATTCTTCTCACAAAACGTTGTGACCGCTAGCACCAGTAACATCGAAAATCTCGATGCTGAAGAATGCAATCAGCATTTTGAACAAAACCAACCAAATCATCTACAAAAGCAGGAACAGCAACAGCAAACTGCAGCACAACAAGCGACCACCCTTAAAATATCCAGGATTGCAACAGTAGAGGTAAGTAGGGAACTTCTATTATTTGTACGGCATATATTTCTCGAATTTGTACTCCAAGGCCCGCTCAAACCATATTTTGGCTACATGGATAATAAGCTAATCAAACTTATCTCGATTTTCTATTCTATTCTGTTCTGAAATAAAAAATACAAATACAAATAATGTAAGGAAGTATAGCTCGTCCGTTTCGATAATTTATTCTTTAATATACACCTTTGTGCGTGTTGTATCAATGACTATACACTCTTTTAGTTTAAAAAATACTATATACTCTTTATGCATATTATCATAACATCTAATCATCAACCCATCTCTCAAGAAGTTAAACTCCTGAGTTATCATAGCTTTAGGTTTTGTCCTACAACAACGAGTTGTGCACGGGTTAGCACAACTTAGCTATGAAAATTATTTCCAGCTTGTTTTATCCAGGTTTTAAAACGTATCAACAGCATTTTCTGTGCTAAAAAAAGGGGCTCAATCTCGCTCTCGCACCCTAGCTCTCTCTTTCTATCTTTATTTCTTTCTGCCACATAACGCACAAAAATTCAATCCATTACATATAATTCCATCAAACCAACTGATGTAACAACGCTTGACATGGTCAGCTGTAAGATCCAGGGTAGGATTATTTAAGGTAGACGGTCAAGCATCATGAAGAACGGAATTATATCAGAGACTATACAAAAGATTCTATGTTTGCAAATCAAATAAAGTAAATGTAAAAATGTTTTTCATCCTTCATCGTTGGTAAATTAATCTCACATGAAAAACACCCTTCGGCTCACGAAATAATTGTAGATCAAATCCATTCCAACGAAAGCAACACGTACTAGAGCGGAAAATAAATAATTCGCATTATGTTTTCAAAGTCTATCCTTTTTTTTTGATTTTTTGCATTTCAAAACACCATCATTTCTGCGTTTCGCTACTGTTGGAACCGTTAATGAAATAAAAAAATGTCTTGTATGGTAATACCAGAGCATTTCGTTATGGAAAAAAGACAGAGGAGATTTCGTTACTCGTCAATATAGTCCCACAACATTTTTTATGTTCCCAGCTATTCCATGCAGTGAATAGATGCTTTTAATAAATCGACTACATATTCACGGTCTAGTACACAAAAAGTTCATTGAATGAACTAGTAATGTTTCAATGTTTTATGTTTGATTGACGATACAATGTCTCTATTTGTTTTCATGTCCTTTTTCATTCCATGGAATTTGTTAAAATATCAATTTTTCAACCATGTACACTTTTGCAGTCTTCATAGGATCGAATTTGCTTTCCTCTATCCTTTACGTCTTTCAAGAGCTGAGCTTATCAATATTACCATTGAGTAATAATTTTTCATCACGTGTGAATTTTCACAAACAAATTCTAAATGTAGAGCCAGGATATAGTGAATAAATCGGAATAGTTGAAAATTGAAACCTGAAGCTGTTGTACTTAATTGGATACAATTCGTCAGATGTAAATTGTTGTAATGGTTTGAAAACGGCTTGTTCTACATTTTTTTCATCGTTTTTCCTTTTTCGTATGTCTTGTTATTTAAGTAGACTGATCAAATATGTTCTGCACCATATGAGACATTTTTCCCAGCTCTTCCGGCAGTATAGCATTTGGCAAGTACGAATGAAACATAATGTGTGCTGTGTATAAAGGTGTGCCACAGATCTAGCAATTTCCGTCCTGTCGCCGGCATGCATAGGCAAATTGGGTGTGGGACGGAGGTATAAAGAAAGAATAATCCTTTCGCCAAAATTCCCCCCATTGCAACCAGTAAGACAAAACGATTTTGAAAAAAATGCAGTAGATTTGGCCACTGTAAAAAATTCAATTCACTTCTTGTTGTGCCAGATAATTGCATTGTTACGGTACACTTCCGGCAAAAAAGAAAGGGCATGCTAGCAGCACATGGTATCAGCAAACACGTTGATTCAAGGAAGCGTAAAAGATGCCCAAGTTAGAAGTCCCGTTTTGACACACCTGGGTAAGTCAATTAAAATGTTGTGTATCCCATACGCTGAACATATTGTGAGTAGGCTTAAAGATTGGCATAATTTATTGACCTCTTTAGCCAAGAGCTATTGTGAAACCAGTTGGTTTAATGTTTTCGCTTTATCTTTATCATTGATTCAAACTATCATCGCTACAAACATTTTAGAAAAAAAAGCTATGATGTTCGATTCATACAATCTCTGGGATACAGAAAATACTGATGAATACATCCTAATGTAGGATGTACATTATAGTTATAGTTATAAACGTTTGTGTCCAATTGATGTTGAACGTGAGGGTGAAAACTATAATAATATAGTTTAACCAACATTTACTGGAAAGGGCATGCATGCAGAAATGCAAGAAGAATGCTTCAATAGTCGCACAGCACACTGATTTTTTAGCAGTTTAGTATGCATTTTCGCAATAGTTTAAGCATTTAAGCGAGATACATAAACTATTGAGACCAGATTCAGCTTTCGGAAGTGTGGTCGTGCTGACAGAAAGTATCACGGATAAAAACGCGTATTCTTTAGAATGCATGTTACGTTCATTACAAAAAGCTGTGGCAAGGGCTTCCAAGTATACCATTCCGTTCCAAATCCCACGTCGTTCCACACCAGCCACACCCCTTAGCATTGTTAGTATTGTGAAACTATTTTCCAATGCCCTGATCTTTCATTCTGCGCACCCTACCCAATCAATGTATCTATTCCTAATGTACAATAATAACCCTCTACTATCTCATCAGCAAAATAAAAAAAAAGTTAACCTTGTATCTGGTTTGTGCACTACCATTTTACATCATATCCACGCAGTGGCGAAATGGCAGCAAGCAAAGGATATTGGCCGGCGCTTATCATCAAACATGTGATGATAAAATAGAGGCAACTACACGTGAGATTTTCATAACGAGATTCCGCTCAACTCAACAACTCTTCTAAAACCTATGATAATGAGAGTAAGAAAGAAAGCGAGAGTGTGTGTTTACATCGGTAGGCTTTTGGAGGAAAGCATTTTTCAGTTCCATGCTTACACCAACACAGATTGAATATAGCCACTCAATACACATGTAATTTAAGATCCAAAAAATGAAACGCATACTGCTCTAAGTAACGCACAGATGCGCTCAAATAGCAACTATACAATGATCGAAAATTACAAACAACGTGAATCAGGCTAGCTATGAAATGAAAAAAAAAAAAACACTGCACAATATTCTTATACAAAATAGAAAAACGACAAATCCAACAAAATTTATTCCATTTTTAACAATATGCGTATATTATAAATATTGATCGCTTTTGTGTGCTTTAAAGAAACAGCCAACATAAAGGAAAATTTTGAGAATTTCCCTCTGCGGTGTTGCAATAGTGACGAATAGTATATTCAAACATTGTGCGTTCCCTTCCTTTCTTATCTGTGCTTTATTTATACTCATCTAGCTTTTTACCAGGCTTTGCTCTGGAAATGGAATATGGAAATGGAAGTTTTCAATATAAGCATATTTTGACTAGGGGATTTTTTCGATGAAAATTTACTCAACTTTTTACAACTCTTTCCTTTATTTTTCCAAAAGCAAACCCAGGTTAATTTCTTGATTCATGTGCTTCCTTAAATATAGCTTTATTTGTTTGCTACTGACTGGCGTTTTCACTTTTGCTATCTACCTTACCTCCGTATCGGACGTACTATTAAGCGTACTTTTCTTCGTGCGTTCGTTGGTTCTTGTAAACTGTCTGTGTAAAACTCCTAGCAAATTCCTCCGGCCACAGGCTCGTGTTCGTCTGTCATTCTCAATATTGACTTCTTGGGGGTTTGAGCTACCCTAGACCCTTGCGTTAAAGTACCCTTTGTTCTATGAGTAGCGTTTTGTGAACTCGGGGACTCCTGATAAGCACAGTGGGTTTGAATCCAGACCAGAACTCCCCCGTTACATAGGATTGGCCATCCACGTACGTTAAAGGGAAAAAGTCTCGTAAGTCCGAAAAATGGGAAGGCATGACCAAAACGGTCGTTACGCCAGGAACGAAGAAGAAGATAATTTTTAAGCAAAATAAAAGCAACAGTTTTTGGCCTTTTTAATATTCTGGGTTTTCACTAAAAATTGTTAACAGAACGTTGGGTCAAAAGGCAAGTTTGCGTTAGTTTGTCTTCTTCTTTCCTGGCTTTGGTTTGTAGAGATTTGAAAACTTCATTCCCTTCAACCATAGTAGGCGAGGTGAAGCGAAAAATTCAAGTCAAAAAGTTCTCGGGACCATAGTAGGCGCGAGTTTTTTGTTGAAAATTGCGAATGTTTTGGAAACTGTGGGACTTTGCCGACTTTTTCTGCCACATAAACCTGCCTTGGGAATGAAGACGAACACAATGAACCAAGAACGACACAAATCGGTCCAGCCGTTCTACAATGATGCGGGGTCGCAGACATTTCAAACTTTGTTTTATATATATAGAAAGAAAAGAAGAAACAAAAGAAGAGAAGAGATATAGATATAGATATAGTCAAATATATATATATATATATAAATATATACTCTGGACTCTAAAAATGCATTGACATCTCTACATCACTGTAGAGTACTCAAACACGCAGTCTAACAAGTACTATACTAAACCCACAAGCTCTACCAAAACCATTGATTCAAAAGAAATGTAGGCCTGACGATTCCCCAATGGTAAACTGTTGCCACTTTATTCGTATCTCTACCGGATCTGCCATAGTTAACGTCCTGACAAGGCTGAACAAAAAAAATGTAGGAAACGGTTCAGAATAAAAATAAACGACCAACAATTTACGAAACATGATAAAAAATGCAAAAGAAGAAAAATCGTAAAAAATGAACATCTCTGAAAGAAACATATTTGACAAGCTTTTTTGTAGCGTTTCGCCGCAGGAGCCATGATTTTCACACTCTCATCAAGCCAATCCCACGGTCAGTGTCGTTTCACTCAAGCAACAAGTGCTATCTTTTTTTTGTCATACTAATTTTGGGTACTTTGTTTCGGCGTAGATTGAACCAGACTGGAGTTGCCGTCGTGCTTCCCCGTGTTAACCAATCACGCCAAACTGCCACTGATTTCGGTGTGAGGGATTAAAACCTGCCTCACAGTTCTCATAGTGGCTATTTTGGAGAGTTAAAAAATGCCCAAAGAAAAAAAGACCAACGACAGGATAACGGGCACTAGAATGAGATAATTGTTTAACTCTTCCTTTTTCTGGCGTCGATTTCGCACCAGGAATAAATCCGTCTTTCATCGCGATGTGTTCTGAGTCCTGTGTTAACCGTTTCATCGGTGGTACATTTTTTACTGGAAAGTGATTCAAATGGGGAAGGTGTGTTTTTTGTGTTTTGTTTCGATTTTATTTATTTTTTTCTTCGATTCAGTACCACATGCCCTGCTTTTTTTTTTGTAAGCGCTTGCCCACTCAAAAATTTCCCCCAAAAACAAACAGTAGTCAACAAATCGCCCTTGTGTCGTTCTAATCCCCTCAAGCCGAGCTTGCGTCGTTCAGTGGGCTTCCTGTACGTTTGAAGTTTGGATGATCTAGGACATATGATGTATGACTGTATGCCATGGCCAACGGTGCCAAGGTCCTTGGCAAGTCATTCAATGTCGTTCTTTTCGGTGTCGTTTCACGATGCGAATGCCCAGAAGTAGAACAGATTGTGCCTCGCTACCAGTGCTATTTTTTAAATACCACCATTGCTACTTTTCCTTCGTTCATCATTTATTAGAAGCACAGGTCACGAAAGAGCGTGTAGTAATGGGGGAAAATCTACCTATGTGCATCTTTTAACACACGTCGAATAGTACGCCGTCTCATGTTTAGTTGGTGGTATATAGAAGTGGAAACCTTTAAGGTCCAGTGCGTTAAACAATATTACTGTAATGATTGAATTTTATACAGAACGTTGGCAAAGTGTAGGAGAACTAAAACTATATTAGAGTATATGCTACCGTTTAGCGCCAAAGCCACATCACGCTTTTGAAAAACCGTAATATTTGTATAAAGTCTCACTATTTTCTGAACAAAATGCACTCCTTTTAAACTTTCGCATTACCGACAAGAACTGTTGCATTCTCCATCTAAATCTGGCTGATCTATTGCATTAATTGTTTACCTATCTTTGTTTTTTCTCTTTTTCCTTTCAGCAGAAAATCACCGAAAGATTGTACTACGATTCGTTTGAGAGTGACTTTACACGGCAGCTTTCTCCAACAGAGTCAGTGGCGAAGGGGATTCAAGCAGCTCAGCAAGAAGGGCCACAACAACAATCCACAGCAATAGGGCTCCAACAACAACAGCAAACTTGCAAGTGCGAGTTCTGTGAGTACCTTCAAGCCAATCGGATTTCGCTTACGGGAGACCATTGGTTCCAATGCGAGTTTTGTGGCGAAGGCTTCTCCAACCAGAACAGTTTCAATCAGCACCGATGTGGAAGCACCGAAACTCATTTTTACCGCTGCGAAATCTGTCACAAGGAGTATGGTAGTTCTAGGGCCACGTCTTCATTCGGAAACTGTGAACAACGCAACAAATGTGATTTATGTGAGGAAAGCAATCGACAATCTCACTCTGATGAGATAATAGTTTACAGTAATGCCCAGGTGACTGCAAACGCTGCGTCTAAAACAAACATAACCACTTTTTCAGAAATCAGAAAACCCAGCTTCCGATCCGGGGAAACATTTCATTTAGTCGAAAGACCATTTGTGTCCACTCCAATCGCGACTCCTTTGGTAACTTCTCCAGATATTTCCAATGGCAGTGCATGTGATCTTAGCGCTACCAATACGCAATATATTGTTAAAAGCCCTTCGAATCAAGAAGATATCAATGATATCAATCCAAGTGGGTCTGATAGTGAATGTATTGGAGACTTCTTTACCCCTGTTGCAACTGATGCCACAAACGCCACCTCATCGCGACCCAAGGTTCCTACGAACGATAGACACAACAGTGCTCGCTTAGGTATTTCTTTCTCCACTCCTAGTCAACACCTTCTAGAATCGTCCAAAACGTACTTTGTTCTGGGGAATGTGGAACAGATTCAACAGTCCCAGCAGAGCCGAATGTGCAACAATAGTACCATCAACAACACACAGCTCACATCAAATGGCTTTCAGCTTCTCAACATGTCTCCAGTAGCAGTTGTTCATCAGCAGCAGTCAGTCCAATACGTGACGCAACATGCGCCATTAAGTTCCCTTCTGCTAAGCGAGCACGAGGTGACAAGTCTGCACCAGAACGAACAGTACGATGATGAGGACTATTCGTCTATGTCCGAAGATGAAGCTATTGTTCCAACAGTAAATATGTTAGACATGCAAATGTGACAGTTTCTAATAGGTATTTTTCAATTACAGGAGCCATGTGCCAAATCGCCAAACCAGGATCATGCCAAAACGGAATTACCAATACAGGAGACGATTGTGGATACTAGTACAAGTTTGGTGCAACGTGAAACGTTGAAAAACGGATTGTTACCTACAAAAGCCACTTCTGTAAGCCGGTTCTTAATGCATGGTACTCCACACGAACTTGAAGATGGGAAATGTGATTCGTCATCTTCTCTTCTGTCGCTCGCCATCGGAGCCGGGATTGGACAACAGCTACAAAAATCTCATACTACATTGGCGTCCAATTACATCATTGAACGACCGTATAAGTGCAATATTTGCGAACGCTCCTATCGCAATCAAAAGAATCTCAAGTCTCACCTCAAGGTGCATGAGGGTATTCGAGCTTATCAATGTGAAATTTGCGGGAAGAATTTTTCAGGTTCAAGTTATCTAGTGATACATCGACGACGGCATACTGGCGAGCGACCTTTCAAGTGCGCGACCTGTGAGAAAGCTTTCGTCGATTCGAGAGCCTTGGCAGTACACACGCGGCTTCATAGCGGTGAGCGCCTAAAATGTGAAAAATGTGGAAAAACTTTCTCAAGTGTCAGTGCTCTAACCGTACATAATCGCCTACACACCGGGATTCATCCGTACAAATGTGAATTGTGTGGTAAAACCTTCCCACAATACAACAATCTTAAGCATCATATGAAAAAACATGACACTTCAGAAGCGTCTCTTGAAAAGCAGCCTTTACAAGCTTGCGGTAATAGCATCAGCAGCACATTTTCCCCTAACACTACCGTTGCGTCCGCCAATTGCCCGATAATGGTTAAAAAACCAATTCCAAACAATGATACAACAGGACAAGCGGTCGCCAGCTCAACCACTAGTTCCGTCTTCGAGCACAAATGCCATATATGCAGTAAGCTCCACAAATCTTCTGATGATCTTCGGGTGCATCTTAATCAACATAGCAAAGATAGACCAAACCAGTGTGAGTTTTGCTCGAAGGTGTTCCCGCGATCGTCACATCTAATCATCCATCGGCGCCGCCATACCGGCGAGCGGCCGTTCAAGTGCAAATACTGTGACAAGGCTTTCGTAGATTCGCGTGCCCTCTCGGTGCACACTCGACTGCATACGGGTGAACGAGTAAAATGTGAGATTTGCGAAAAAACGTTCGCCAGTTCCAGTGGCCTCATCGTCCACCGCCGTATCCACACAGGTATTCATCCGTATAAATGTGATTACTGCGAGAAATCCTTCGCCCAGTCGACTGCGCTTAAGTACCATCTAAAAAAACACGATACAGCCATGCTACCAACCACTACTTCCGATACAGCAAGCCACTCCATTACGCATGGGATACGTTCGAATGGCAAGCTTGGTGTAGTATCTCCATTCATGTTCTCAGGATCCGGCAGTCCCTCGGCAGGCAATGAACGAAACAAATGTGTTATATGCAACAAGCATTTCAAATCCTCTGAGTACCTTGTACGTCATCGGCGAACACACAGCGGAGAACGACCATACCAATGCGAGACTTGCGGAAAGAATTTTTCCACCATGAGCTATCTAGTTATACATCGAAGACGCCACACCTCCGAGCGGCCGTACAAATGCAGTTCGTGTGAAAAAGCCTTTGTTGACTCAAGGGCCCTACAAGAACACGCCAGATTACACACTGGAGATAGAGTACGTTGTGAAATTTGCCAAAAAACGTATTCTAGTGTCAGCAACCTTATTGTCCACCGTCGTATCCACAGCGGTATTTATCCCTTCGAGTGTAATAGCTGTGGAAAATCATTTGCCCAAAAAAATGCCCTAAAATATCACCTCAAGAAACACATGATACAAAAATAGATTTCGGATGTCTTGTTGCTTGGTCTCAATGACACGACAATTTTTTTACTGCGATAGCAACCCAGTCCTGGCGTACCGCAGAGTACATTAGTGATTTCAAAGTGCAAAACTCACACTTAATACTGCATAGAATCAATGGTATTGCATTTAACTTAATTTTTTGAATGGTTTTTGCGTGGTTTGGAATGGTTCTAGAGTTTTAGTTTTTCCAAATTACTTTCAGGGGGTCTATGGCAATTTAGCTACAACGAATGAAAAATTTGTATATCTTTTGAACAATTGACTGTGTATTCAAAATTATTAAGTTAGTCTCCAGGAAATAGAGTTCTGGCATGAACATGATTCCAGTCCATGAAATTAATCAAATTTGTTTACATCACTACTTAGAAAAGATGAACTTCAAGCTTTTAAACAATGAAATCCAGGATAGGTTTAAACCTGAATTATCACTCGAAAACCTACATCGAAAATAAAGCCAACATTTAATTAAATTGATATCTCAACTCAACGCCACTTTATGTAAGCATCAATATCCAGAAGTAATTTCCACTTCCTACACACATTGTTTACTAAAACAGAATAATAGAAACAAATGTAACGAATGCAAATAGCAACAGTTTGAATTCGCAAAACATCAATACTTATATTGCAATAACATTAAATCCCCACATTCAACAATTCACTTATCTACACATACGCGTACATAGCAAACCAAGCCACATAACACAAACTCACATCACTTAAAGCATATATGGATACCAGAACTAAGGTAAAATCCAAAAAATATAAAAATAAATTTCGATTAGAAGCCGAAGTGACAAACCCCACAGAACAAAAACGAAGATAAATTACTGACTTTACTTAGATGCAAACATTAAAACCAAGTCTGATGATGCATACTCTACATAATTAAAATGCTATATTTTTTTACAATACAAGCAATTACATAACAGAAAAATTGGTAGTGCACTATTCGTGAAGGTTTAAAATAACAACAAAAACCATATTATCAGACTAAAAAAAATTGGGCCAAATAATAACTAATGTAAAACTTGACGAAATGATATCATCTTACAACAAGCGCAAATAAACATTCCTGTCTTTAAACATAAAACCATCGTTTGTGGCATGTTATAGTTTCTGGCTTATAAGGAAAGATAATATGTGTTAAGCATTATCAAGAGCTTGCTAAATGCAATGGATAGCTGGATGTCAGACCTGCGATTCGTTGTAATGCACATCACCTGGAGAATTATTAATTTAATTTAATAATTTTTTTTTACGCCGCAAAATGTAGATTGTTTTCAACAGCAGATCGTATGTACTGTTTTCTATGAGGCACTTAGGGTACCACGATCAAACAATGATCACGGGTCAAGCGAACGTAAATCAATCATTTTATTCTTTCTGTTTACACCATTTGCAGTACAGAGAAGAATAGTACACAACACAACCGTCATTTGTCAAATGCTGCCGAGTCCGAACACATGTGTGATCATTATCTTCAACAGTTTAATGCGTTCTTTGTTTTTTCTCATTTCAGTTGTTTCACCCCAGAGAAAACTTATGTCTATCAGAGTAAAAGACTTGAAAGAAAAATAATTGAAAAACTAATTAGCGTCCACTTGGGAACTGCAATACCTTAACATACTGATCATTGTACATCAAATACCGTCTGCAAAACTATCGAGATTTTCATGGGCAAAAGCATGGGCAATGGGCATAAACTGTATTTTGAAGCCACAAATTGCAGAATATTATTCAACAACTTATGACTCTAATAATGTATTTGCTTTATACTTGCCAGATAGAGCTTACAAAAGGAAAGAAATGTTACTTTATTTAATGCAACATAAATATTATATAATAAATATTGATACCTAAGCATAATATTACGTCATTTCAGAAATCAATAGAAAAGTAATGTGAAATGAGCAGGAAATAAAATCAACACATCGCTGGTGTGATCTGATCATCAAATAGACTTACATATAAAATCGAGCATCTGAGAGAACACTAGACACTAGAACAGACCAGAACTAAGTCACTGGTATGTAAAATTACATACGATGCGTTAACATAACGATTATTACAATTATTTTATATATTATATGTTCGATGAAAAATTCATGGGATAAAAAATATAACAGTTTCACAATACTGTTTTTAACGGTCACCGTTGAAAAGAGCGATCAACCGTTGGCGTCCGGTAAGGAAACCGGTATTTAGAAACTGTGTGAATGTTTCTAGCTGACCAGCAGATGGTGATAGCCGCTCTATAACGGGTTTCCCTTTGTCCAGTAATATGACAATAAAACTGATTTTAAAAGCACCAACTTGCGCACGGCAAAAAAGTTGTAGCTTACTATATCCAGCATAGGATGACCGCAGGGCCTCTCAGTTTTCGGATGCACACCTTCCAAACAGGCTTCAAACTGCCCATCTAATCACTGACCTTTGTAAAATATTTTCCCACGAATGGCTCAGGAATTGAATTAATGACCAGCAGGCATGTCGTCGTAAGATCTCGACTTTTCGGAGCTGACCAAATGACCACCGATCACCCCAAGGCAATCAGTTTATTCAGGACAAGTAAAAAACTGTTTTCTTACAAATATTACGTATCATCTGTTCCTATCAAGTTAAACTTTGCTTCAGACTGCTGCTGAAATAAAAGGGTTGTTTGTCTTTCCGAAAGAGTAGAAAAAACTCAGGAACGGATAGGCACAGGCCATTAGCAGCCTCGGTCAGAAAAACATAGAATAAACCTATCCTACCTGGAAAGTCCCCCCCCCCCCCCCCCCCCAAACCAACCCGTAAGAATAGGTAAGAAGGGTCAGTAGGATTGCGTAGCGTACTTCACGGCGAAATATGGATCTAAGAAAAGGGTTTCTTTCCTGCCAGTTAAAATTGTCATTTATTTGTGTGAACAGATATTCTTAACAAACATAACTGCATCGCTCCCTTCTGTCTTGGAAGTCTGCACCCCTATCTTTGCGACCCTTACATGTTCATTGTCCTTATTTGTTACGGAAACTAGTAATATATAAAATTACAGATGTTTGTGTCTATGAGGATCCATAGCATTTGCATTATTTAAAAAAAGTCCCATTTAAAATTTATATCGAAATTCTTTTTTGCGATGTTCAAATTACACACGTAGCACAATTTATCGGACTGAATGGTTTATCAAATGTATCGTTTTAAAGTATTCCATTTGCACCATTTCCATTCGTTAATACTTTGGTAATAGCAACAACAAAAAGATTATTTCAATGCAGATCCATATTGTTAGAGACCTATTTCAACTTATTTAAATTAAGCATGATGCATTATTGTCCAGATTGGAAAATAATCTTATTGCTCCGCTGTCCTAAAAGCTGCCAAAGATTACGACCCATAGAGGTTAAACTTGGTTTATATGACTCTTTAAAAGTGTTTATTAAGTTCCGCTTTCAAACACACAATTAAGACATGCGCACAAAACTAGGTTTGAGAAATAAAACAGATAACCGTAATAACAATTGGTCCGGGAAGAAGTTCATGTTTTCCGGCCATTGGCTTTGTTCTTCAGTTAGTCACGATTGAGAAGAATGAATTATGACCACTTTCTGCCTGAAAACGCCTCGTGAAACGGAAACGCCAACAAACATCAATTACCACAAAAACCCGAAGCAAACTCACCGTCTGTCTTGGTCCAGCCACATTGATACAACACAATACCATGTGTTTAGGCATTCGCTACAGCGTTCAGCTCATTCTTTGATGTTGCCTTTGTTCAGATGAATTGCAAAGGGTTTTCGGCGGTAGGGAATGCCGGGGTGTAAAGGACCAATAGCATGCACAAAAGCAAATTAACAAATTCATCAACGGGATGGCTCACTGAGTAAAGCATTGGTATAGACAGATTGATAGACAGATTATTGCAACATAAAAGTAATGTATTTAAAAATGTAATTTTTAGCTAATCGGAACATAAAAGTAATGTATTTAAAAATGTAATTTTTAGCTAATCGGAACATAAAAGTAATGTATTAAAAAATGTTATTTTTAGCCAATCGGAATATGGTTCAAGCGCCCAAACTTCCCTTATCACCTGAAGTGAAGAGTTTATAGATATTCCCTCAACGAATCCGTATATCTTTGTCGCTCTCTTACTCTTTGTTTCAACGAACATTTCTCTTCAGTATAACTGTTCCTTCCGCGGTATTGCTTTCTATCGTTATACCTGTACGCGCTGTCTTCGTGTCTGGGTCTACTTTTGGAAAGAAGCTTTTATTTCATCAGTTGAACACGATTAGCAGCAGGCTCCAAGAAAAGCGTGTTGATCAGTATAAAATTCGTTTTGACAGAACAGTAAAAAAAAAAACCTGTTTGCGAGTTAATCAAAAGTTTTAATATACTCATTACACACAGAACGTACATTTTCGAATGGACGTGATTTAAACAGTGCATTTTAAAGTGTAGCAGTCTTTATGTGAATCCGATGTTTACAATGCGTCGACTTGCAACGGTGGTTGTTATGTTGGCCACATCATTAGTTTCGTTCCTATTAGCACAATCACTACCACAAAAATGCCTTGATCGCACTCGTCCTCATACAACAAGATGCGATCAATATTTCCAATGCGTGGTGCTCCCCTCGAAAACAAACGTCTGGATTACAACCCAATGCCAGCAGGGCTTAATCTATCAGCACAGTGCGGGTTGTTGCGTAGTTCCTGGTAAGCTCAATAAGTCATATAATTCAGATTCAATTTACACAGTTAGAGCTGTTGCGATCTCGCTTGGACTTCAATTCAATATCTTCTCGGTGTAGTCTCGATTCCAAACGAGTTTTAATTTTTAAATTTATAATGTAAAATTTGATAAATTGTTATACTGTGATACAAAACGCTGATAGTTCCGAAAAAAATCCAACCGTAATCTATTTTTCAAAATTGAAAAATTTAATAACTTTAGTATTGTAATCAACTGCGTCTAATCGAATGCAAGCCAAGATTGAAAGTGTAAAGTGATTTCAAACCCACACAAATTATTCTAATTATACTATTCTAATTAAACTATAGCAAATTTCTCTCTTCTTCAGACACGGCGGTATCTGTTGTTTTCGTACATTTGGCTTAAAATTCAACAACAATGTTCCATACCGTTACATAAAACTTTACCTATTCACCAGTGGGGATTATTTTGCTATGCACATTGGTTCGATGTTGCTAACGGTACATCTATTTTTGCATGTGGGATTTTCTTGATGAACGCAATCTTTATAGAAGCATGGATAAACCTCCTTTCCTCTTTTTATTTTTTTTCCAATACAGATAGTAACTGGGAGTGTGAACATTCAGCAGATAACAACCATAATCGAAAAAAAGAAAACTTTTATGGCATAGATAATCTTTTCCAACTTTCGCCAAACCAAAATGCTGCTGCTATCTTCATGCCGACAACGCTTGGAATCAATCAACCAGAGTATAATCTAACGACAGCCTTGAGTGAGGGTCTGATAGGCCGCTACATTATGATGGACCGACTTCTTAATAATTACACGCGATCCAGAAGCTCATCTGCATCGTCGAAGGAGTTTGAATCAAGTGGAGATGGAAATGTAGAACAGTCAGGTGCACAAGGTGACATAACAGAGTATTCATATACATACCTAAGGCCAACAAAAGAAGCTGCCAAAATTGTTGGTAATATAGATTCATCATTGCTTCAGCCACTTGATCGATTGAGTTTGGATGACCTCAACAACATGCTCGCTAAAACCACACAATTGAAATGCAAGCAAAGTGATGAAAATGGTGTGAAAGATGTCCATGATCTGGGAACGCTGCTATTACCACCGGATGGAAAAATTCATCCAGAGCATCTTACACAAATTATCAACCAGCAGAAGCAACTAAACCTTATTGCAGCTGAGCGAAAGCAACATGATGACCCCACTGGAGGAGCGGGAGACCATTCACCGTTTACAAACCAAGCGGTTTTCATGCAAAAACCGATTCATGTTCCCAGCATGACCAGTACAGTTGGACCACCCACAGACCAACAACAGCATGGTTCAGCTATAGTCAACAGTTTCATTGCTAAAGAACCTTACGATTCGGACGACATTATTAGAAGCATTCAACAAATTTCACAACAGATGATTGTCAATCAAAAACCGCCAACAAAGGATTCAACACCATTACTGAAATTCACATTATCTCCTTTCATGAAGAACGGACACATTACTAAAACATCTAGCATTTTTAGTGCAAATCCTATTGGAATAACATTAACTAATCATCAGAATTTAGATCAAAGTATGGTTTTCGACAACCTTAAAAAATCACCAGTGAACGAGCCGTCGTCCTACAGCGCTACAGAAAACAATTTTTTTGAATCTTACAGCAACAGGCCCGTCCAGAAGGAAATAGACCAGTCAATAAACCCAGTAACGTCATCATCATCCGAATCATTGAAGGATGCACATACTAGTCCTACCATCTCTCAATTTGTTTTAGCCTACACATTACCACAGCCAACACTTTCGTTTACTGGTGAAACAATGACGTACTCACGCCCCAAGCACCCGCTCTTTACGCAATTGCTGAATGATGCAATCAACCGGAACGGTGCATCTGATCAAATGGAGAAGCTAGACACGACATTTTATAAAAGCGGATTCAAGTACCATTCGAATAGTGATCTCTCAGTAAAAAATACCGATACGTTTGATGATATTAGCGCTGACGGTGATCCCAACGAAACGAACACACAATTCAAACGGAAGTTGTTTACACTGGGGAATACAATAGTCAAACGCAATCAACATGAAGAAAGCATACTGCCATTGATTGATGCACAACCGGATGTGGTTCGAATTTCGATTGCCACTTGTACGCTTGGTGGCCGAGAGCCGAACAAGACCGATTGCTTCAAGTACTACGTCTGCAATCGGCCAAATGGAGCCTTCCAATCGTTCACCTGTCCTTCCTTTACAGCGTTCAATAAGAAAACGCGGTTGTGTGACACTGCATCATACCAATCTTGCAGAGCACAACAGGCGCCTAAGTCAACTGCACTCCATTCTTTAATAATTAATAATCCACCCTCTTCAAAGACCAAGTTTAACCACCTTCCGAATGAGCTGTTAACCACTCAGACGTACTTTGAATTTATCAATCAAGAAGCAGACAAGCAAAACACCCAGTATTTGTCACATGCGGAAAAGATGACCATGCCTCATTCGTTGAAGGTGAAGGGCTCCAACATGTCAAAACCGCCCGTGAAGATTCGTCGTAAGTCATCTACGGGTAAAAAGAAAAATTCACAGTTAACCTCCAGCACAACCTCAACAACTTCTGCGCCGAAACGACAAAAAGTTGCCAGTAAAGTGTCGCGTTGTCGTTTTGAAGGGAGAATGCCGGATTCCTCTAATCAGCAACATTACTACGTATGTACGTATCGGAAGAATGACAAAAAGTTTGTTAAAATGAAAATGACTTGTCCAGCGAAGCTAACATACTGTCCATCGTTGCAGTTCTGTACTGTACCCTTTGATTGTTTTTCGTAAGAATTTGATTTTTCGTAAGATATTTATTTTGGTTCATGTCGTTTGCAGTACTGAAGCACCGATCCCAACACGATAAAAAGGTAATATTATTCAAGAACGGAATAAAGTTGAGCCGCTAGTGTATTTTTTGTAACGGGCATTAGCACACACTTCCCCATCGTTTTCAAACAATATTGTGGCGACTATATTTAATTCCGCAGAAAACAACAGTATCACAATCTACTGGTTAGCCTGCGTCTAAACACAGCATGATTTGGCTAATGCCAAAGCGAAATTTGGCAAATTGCCAAATCAACACGACGAACTCTAAATAAAAAAAAGTCCTCTCTTGGCGCTGTGTGTATTTAACGCCAAAATTTGGCAGTTTGTCAAATGGACGCCATATGGCCCATGCCTAGCCTTGAAGTTCACTTTTAGCTGTCATTCCAGACGTAAACAAAAACAATATCGTGAAGAAATGTCGAATCGTGCCTAAATTACTTTATAAAATAAAAAAATTTAAGTGTATTTAAGTGCTTGCATTTTTTTAAATATATGCACGATATGCAACTGGTGATTAAAAAAACTGGTCTATGACTCTCTTTCGCGCTCGTTGGCGCAGCATGTTTTGTAGAAACTGAGCTACATTTTCGCTTTGGCAATCGCGAAGATCGTGAGTAAGTCTAGACGCAGGCTAATCCAAAGCGAAAAGGTAGCTCAGTTCGTACAAAACATTTAGTTCCCAACGGACACAAATCGAGGAGTGCAAAGTCTTCGATAGCTCATCGATACCCTCATCGTATTTCAATATTATTCGTATTATTTTTTTTCGGGGACTACTGATTGAAAGGACGTCTGACGGCGCTGTAAGATGGAAGCCGGTGCAAGGCATATATGTGTTAGTGCGGTTACCCTCCGCAATATATTCTTCCACGCCCTATCTCAATTTTTAATGGTTATGATCTGAATTGATCGAGAAATACTTTCCAATAATGTTTGTCAGCAGCTGATGACAATCATCAAAGCTAGAGGTAGGTTGAGGAAGAATAAGGCTCGACGGATAACTGCACTAACCCATATCTGTCTAGCTGCTCTTCAAGCTTACAGCGTTGAAATACGGCCTGTCAAACCGAAAACTTCGATCGCTGATCGATATTCTCATCGTATTTCGAATTTTTCGTGGATTGGACTACTATATAACCTGAGCGTACTTAGCTCATACGTGCAGTTCTAAAAGAAATTAAAATGAGTTGATCACTTTCATATTCCCTTTAAATGATCAAAAAATCCGTTTTGGCATCTAGTAATGTGCTTTAACGCAGTAGTATTTCCCGTACCATCGTAGAAATTAAACAAGATCGACATGCGCAGTTTATTCAAGTTCACGAGCGAAGAGGAAAGTTCTAGACGGCAGTCGTTTTCCGTTTCTGAAGGGAGTAGAAGAGTGAAATGTCAAAAAATGAACGCGAACTCTGAGTGGATGAACAATGAGGAATTCGCTTTCCGGTATCCAGTGAGAAGAAGCTATAGCTATAGTCATTGAAGTGCGATCACAAATTACACGTTTCCATAGTAAATTCGTTTATCTTCGGCTGAGTGAGGTGAGTTTTCGTGTGCCAGGGCATGGAAATATAAAACTAGATAGGGTAATAATGATCTACCTTATGCTTCTTTCAGCTTTAAACCTATTGCGCCGTAATCTTTGCTGCTCTGAAACCGCGTGGCCGATTCCGGTTTTGTGTGTTGTGTGTGCGTGTGTGCAGTTGAACCGCAAAGTGTACTGTAACATAGTTTGACGTGTTCCTTCTGTTACTGGCTAAGGTGAGGTTCTATGTAGTGTAGCATAGAAACATAAAACTAGATTGGGTAATCATTCTTATGTTTCTTTATTTCAGATGCATCGATTATTGTGTTGTGCGCTGTTACTTCGCTTGAACCGCTTGGCCGATTCCTTTTGGTTTGTATCAGTGATCGCACGCGCGCCCGGGTATGAATGAAAGAGAGAGAATTAATGTGTGAGCGAGAATGAAGTAATGTGTGAGCAAGAGAAGGTATGCACGAGAGAAGAAAATGTGTGTGAGAATGAGATAGAAAGAATGCGAGAGAGCAAGAGAGTGTAAATGCGTTTCTATTCGATTGAATGCGTTTCTATTCGAATGAATGCGTAGTTTGTCGAATCCCCGAAATCTCGAATGTATCGAAAGGTACCGAGTAGCGAATTTGTTGTTGTGTGTGTGCCATGTCTTGCTCTCTTGGATGGGTGCGAGTGTGAATGCGATCTCTTGCTCACGGGGATGTGTGTGTATATGGGCGCGCGTGCGACACGATCTCCCTTCAGAAACGGTAGTAAGTTCCGTTTTTGCCAATTTTTACAGTGCGTTTTAAAAAACGGGTTCAGTGATAAAAATAATTGGACATTCTTTTTCAATTTCGCATTTTCCAAGCAGTATTTCTGATCGACGCTCAACTCGATTATAATTCTTATTTTTTCAGTTTTATTTCTTTGCCGTAAAATAGCGTATTACCATAAAATCAACATTTCAATGAATTTTTATTTCTTGTTTTGGCTTATATGGCTTATAATTCTTTTTTGTTTTTTCAGCTTTATCGCTTTGCCGTCAAATAGCGTATTACAATATGATCAACATTTTAATGAATTTTTATTTCTTTTCTAACAGCTGTATCGCTGCTCCATTGTAGAACTGTGGGTGTCTAACCAGCCAGCAGGACGCAAGGCGGTCTACCTTCAGCCGAGGCATACAGATGAGCTGCAAAGACCATAGCCCTAATGGGCGGGTCCCTTCTTGGGGGGGGGGGACTAAGGAAGGTTTTTTTAGGGGGTATTCAGCGGGCGTAAGGCAATCGAACGGACGAAAAGTTCTTGCAGCCCCTGGAGTCCCTTCCCGAGAACTTAGTTCGAGGGAACCACCTTCTGTGGCCACAATGTGCCCAAAGGCATTTTTTCCTTCCCTAAAAAAAAAAAAAAAGAGGAACTAATCAATGCCTGCTTGTGATCCAGATTGATGGAAAGTAAGTATTCGGAACAAAAACATATTTAACATTAAGAATATTTTTCGTTAATTTATCGTATTTTTATTTTCAGCCACCTCACTGGGAAGGTTAGGAGCCATTGGCGAAAAAATGCTATGACGCGCATCGTGGTAATTTGATGTGACATTTGAACAAAAAAACGAGGGATTCGCTTTCCGGTGTACAGTGAAAAGAAGCTTTAGCTATAGTAAGTGAAGTGCGACCAAAAAAGTGCACATTTACAAAGTAAATTCGTTTATCTTCGGCTGCTGGTTAAGGTGAGTTTTCGTGTGCCAGGGCATGGAAATATTAAACTAGATAGTGCAATTAATATCTACCTAATGCTTCTTTCAGCTTTCAACCTATTGCGCCGTAGTCTTTGCTGCCCTGAAACCGCGTGGCCGATTCCGGTTTTTGTGTGTTATGTGTGCGTGTGTGCAGTGGAACCGCAAAGTGTACTGTAACATAGTTTGACGTTTTCCTTCAGTTGCTGGTTAAGGTGAGGTTTTATGTAATGTAGCATAGAAACATAAAACTAGATTGGGTAATCATTCTTATGTTTCTTTCTTTCAGATGCATCGATTACTGTGTTGTGTGCTGTTACTTCGCTTGAACCGCTTGGCCGATTCCTTTTGGTTTGTATGAGTGATCGCACGCGCGCCCGGGTATGAATGAAAGAGAGAGAATTAATGTGTGAGCGAGAATGAAGTAATGTGTGAGCAAGAGAAGGTATGCACGAGAGAAGAAAATGTGTGTGAGAATGAGATAGAAAGAATGCGAGAGAGCAAGAGAGTGTAAATGCGTTTCTATTCGATTGAATGCGTTTCTATTCGAATGAATGCGTAGTTCGTCGAATCCCCGAAATCTCGAATGTATCGAAAGGTACCGAGTAGCGAATTTGTTGTTGTGTGTGTGCCATGTCTTGCTCTCTTGGATGGGTGCGAGTGTGAATGCGATCTCTTGCTCACGGGGATGTGTGTGTATATGGGCGCGCGTGCGACACGATCTCCCTTCAGAAACGGTAGTAAGTTCCGTTTTTGCCAATTTTTACAGTGCGTTTTAAAAAACGGGTTCAGTGATAAAAATAATTGGACATTCTTTTTCAGTTTCGCATTTTCCAAGCAGTATTTCTGATCGAAGCTCAACTCGATTATAATTCTTATTTTTTCAGTTTTATTTCTTTGCCGTAAAATAGCGTATTACCATAAAATCAACATTTCAATGAATTTTTATTTCTTGTTTTGGCTTATATGGCTTATAATTCTTTTTTGTTTTTTCAGCTTTATCGCTTTGCCGTCAAATAGCGTATTACAATATGATCAACATTTTAATGAATTTTTATTTCTTTTCTAACAGCTGTATCGCTGCTCCATTGTAGAACTGTGGGTGTCTAACCAGCCAGCAGGACGCAAGGCGGTCTACCTTCAGCCGAGGCATACAGATGAGCTGCAAAGACCATAGCCCTAATGGGCGGGTCCCTTCTTGGGGGGGGGGGACTAAGGAAGGTTTTTTTAGGGGGTATTCAGCGGGCGTAAGGCAATCGAACGGACGAAAAGTTCTTGCAGCCCCTGGAGTCCCTTCCCGAGAACTTAGTTCGAGGGAACCACCTTCTGTGGCCACAATGTGCCCAAAGGCATTTTTTCCTTCCCTAAAAAAAAAAAAAAAGAGGAACTAATCAATGCCTGCTTGTGATCCAGATTGATGGAAAGTAAGTATTCGGAACAAAAACATATTTAACATTAAGAATATTTTTCGTTAATTTATCGTATTTTTATTTTCAGCCACCTCACTGGGAAGGTTAGGAGCCATTGGCGAAAAAATGCTATGACGCGCATCGTGGTAATTTGATGTGACAGCGCTCGATCTCGTTGTGACCACAATGTGCTCAAAAGCATTTTTCCCTTCCCTAAAAGAAAAGAAGAAGAACTAATCAAATCCTGCTTGTGATTGAGATTGATGAAAAGTAAGAATTCGGAACAAAAACATATTTAACATTTAGAATCTTTTTCGTTAAATAATCGTATTTTTATTTTCAGCCACTTCACTTGGAAGGTTAGGACCCATTGGCGAAAAAAGCTATGACGCGCACCGTGGTAATTTGATGTGGCAGCGCTCGATCTCGTCGTGGCCACAATGTGCTCAAAAGCATTTTTCCCTTCCCTAAAAGAAAAGAAGAAGAACTAATCAATGCCTGCTTGTGATCGAGATTGATGAAAAGTTCGGAACAAAAACATGTTTAACATTTAGAATATTTTTCGTAAAATTCTTATGCCTCTTTTAACAGCTGTATGGCTTATATATCTTTTTTGTTTTTTCAGCTTTATCGCTTTGCCGTCAAATAATAGCGTATTACAATAAGATCAACATTTCAATGCATTTTTATTTCTTTTTCAACAGTTGTACCGCTGCTCCGTTGTTGAACCGTGCGTGTCTAACCAGCCAGCAGGACGCAAGGCGATCTACCGTCAGCCGAGGCATACTCTGACGAGATGCAAAGACCATAGCCCTAATGGGCGGGTCCCTTCTTGGGGGGGACTAAGGAAGGTTTTTTTAGGGGGTATTCAGCAGGCGTAAGACAATCGAACTGACGAAAAGTTCTTGCAGCCCCTGGAGTCCCTTCCCGAGAACTTAGTTCGAGGGAACCACCTTCTGTGGCCACAATGTGCCCAAAGGCATTTTTTCCTTCCCTAAAAAAAAAAAAAAGAACTAATCAATGCCTGCTTGTGATCCAGATTGATGGAAAGTAAGTATTCGGAACAAAAACATATTTAACATTTAGAATATTTTTCGTTAATTTATCGTATTTTTATTTTCAGCCACCTCACTGGGAAGGTTAGGAGCCATTGGAGAAAAAAAAGGAATGATGCGCACCCAGGTATTTTGATGTGAATGCGCTCTATTTCGTTGTGGCCACAATGTACTCAAAAGCATTTTTCCCTTCCCTAAAAGAAAGGAAAAAGAAGAAGAACTAGTAAATGCCTGCTTGTGATCGAGATTGATGAAAAGTAAGTATTCGGAACAAAAATATATTTAACATTTAGAATATTTTCGTTAAATAATCGTATTTTTATTTTCAGCCACTTCACTTGGAAGGTTAGGACCCATTTGCGAAAAAAAGCTATGACGCGCACCGTGGTAATTTGATGTGGCAGCGCTCGATCTCGTCGTGGCCACAATGTGCTCAAAAGCATTTTTCCTTTCTCTAAAAATAAATAAGAACTTATCAATGCCTGCTTGTGATCGAGATAGATGAAAAGTAAGAATTCGGAACAAAAACATATTTAATATTTAGAATATTTTTCGTTAAATTATCGTATTTTTCTTTTAGCCACTTCACCAGGAAGGTTAGGACCCATTGGCGAAAAAAGCTATGACGCGCACCGTGGTAATTTGATGTGAAAGCGCTCGATCTCGTCGTGGCCACAATGTACTCAAAAGCATTTTTTCCTTCCCTAAAACAAAAGAAGAAGAACTAATCAATGCCTGCTTGTGATCGAGATTGATGAAAAGTAAGAATTAGGAACAAAAACATATTTAACATTTAGAATCTTTTTCGTTAAATAATCGTATTTTTATTTTCAGCCACTTCACTGGGAAGGTTGATGTGAAAACGCTCGATCTCGTTGTGGCCACAATGTACTCAAGCTCTTTTCCTTTCCCTAAAAGAAAAGAAGAAGAACTAATCAATGACTGCTTGTGATCGAGATTGATGAAAAGTAAGTATTCGGAACAAAAATATATTTAACATTTAGAATATTTTTCGTAAAATTCTTATGCCTCTTTTAACAGCTGTATGGCTTATATATCTTTTTTGTTTTTTCAGCTTTATCGCTTTGCCGTCAAATAATAGCGTATTACAATAAGATCATCATTTCAATGCATTTTTATTTCTTTTTCAACAGTTGTACCGCTGCTCCGTTGTTGAACCGTGCGTGTCTAACCAGCCAGCAGGACGCAAGGCGATCTACCGTCAGCCGAGGCATACTCTGACGAGATGCAAAGACCATAGCCCTAATGGGCGGGTCCCTTCTTGGGGGGGACTAAGGAAGGTTTTTTTAGGGGGTATTCAGCGGGCGTAAGACAATCGAACTGACGAAAAGTTCTTGCAGCCCCTGGAGTCCCTTCCCGAGAACTTAGTTCGAGGGAACCACCTTCTGTGGCCACAATGTGCCCAAAGGCATTTTTTCCTTCCCTAAAAAAAAAAAAAAAGAACTAATCAATGCCTGCTTGTGATCCAGATTGATGGAAAGTAAGTATTCGGAACAAAAACATATTTAACATTTAGAATATTTTTCGTTAATTTATCGTATTTTTATTTTCAGCCACCTCACTGGGAAGGTTAGGAGCCATTGGAGAAAAAAAAGGAATGATGCGCACCCAGGTATTTTGATGTGAATGCGCTCTATTTCGTTGTGGCCACAATGTACTCAAAAGCATTTTTCCCTTCCCTAAAAGAAAGGAAAAAGAAGAAGAACTAGTAAATGCCTGCTTGTGATCGAGATTGATGAAAAGTAAGTATTCGGAACAAAAACATATTTAACATTAAGAATATTTTCGTTAAATTATCGTATTTTTATTTTCAGCCACTTCACTGGGAATTTTAGGACCCATTGGCAAAAAAAAGCTATGACGCGTACCGAGGTAATTTGATGTGGAAGCGCTCGATCATCTTGTGGCCACAATGTGCTCAAAAGCATTTTTCCCTTCCCTAAAAAAAAGGAGAACTAATCAATGCCTGCTTGTGATCGAGATTGATGAAAAGTTAGAATTCGGAACAAAAATATATTTAACATTTAGAATCTTTTTCGTTAAATTATCGTATTTTTCTTTTAGCCACTTCACCAGGAAGGTTAGTCCTCATTGGCGAAAAAATGCTATGACGCGCACCGAGGTAGTTTGATGTGAAAACGCTCGATCGCGTTGTGGCAACAATGTAGTCAAAAGCATTTTGCCCTCCCCTAAAAGAAAAGAAGAAGAACTTATCAATGCCTGTTTGTGATCGAGATTGATGAAAAGTAAGTATTCGGAACAAAAACATATTTAACATTTAGAATCTTTTCTTTAAATTATCGTATTTTTATTTTCAGCCACTTCACTGGGAAGTTTAGGACCCATTGGCAAAAAAAAGCTATGACGCGTACCGAGGTAATTTGATGTGGAAGCGCTCGATCTCCTTGTGGCCACAATGTGCTCAAAAGCATTTTTCCCTTCCCTAAAAAAAAGGAGAACTAATCAATGCCTGCTTGTGATCGAGATTGATGAAAAGTTAGAATTCGGAACAAAAATATATTTAAAATTTAGAATCTTTTTCGTTAAATTATCGTATTTTTCTTTTAGCCACTTCACCAGGAAGGTTAGTCCCCATTGGCGAAAAAATGCTATGACGCGCACCGAGGTAGTTTGATGTGAAAACGCTCGATCGCGTTGTGGCAACAATGTAGTCAAAAGCATTTTGCCCTCCCCTAAAAGAAAAGAAGAAGAACTAATCAATGCCTGTTTGTGATCGAGATTGATGAAAAGTAAGCATTCGGAACAAAAACATATTTAACACTAAGAATATTTTCGTTAAATTATCGTATTTTTATTTTCAGCCACTTCACTTGGAAGGTTAGGACCCATTGGCGAAAAAAGCTATGACGCGCACCGTGGTAATTTGATGTGAAAGCGCTCGATCTCGTTGTGGCCACAATGTACTCAAAAGCATTTTTCCCTTCCCTAAAACAAAAGAAGAAGAACTAATCAATGCCTGCTTGTGATCGAGATTGATGAAAAGTAAGAATTAGGAACAAAAACATATTTAAAATTTAGAATCTTTTCTTTAAATTATCGTATTTTTATTTTCAGCCACTTCACTGGGAAGTTTAGGACCCATTGGCAAAAAAAAGCTATGACGCGTACCGAGGTAATTTGATGTGGAAGCGCTCGATCTCCTTGTGGCCACAATGTGCTCAAAAGCATTTTTCCCTTCCCTAAAAAAAAGCTATGACGCGTACCGAGGTAATTTGATGTGGAAGCGCTCGATCTCCTTGTGGCCACAATGTGCTCAAAAGCATTTTTCCCTTCCCTAAAAAAAAGGAGAACTAATCAATGCCTGCTTGTGATCGAGATTGATGAAAAGTTAGAATTCGGAACAAAAATATATTTAACATTTAGAATCTTTTTCGTTAAATTATCGTATTTTTCTTTTAGCCACTTCACCAGGAAGGTTAGTCCCCATTGGCGAAAAAATGCTATGACGCGCACCGAGGTAGTTTGATGTGAAAACGCTCGATCGCGTTGTGGCAACAATGTAGTCAAAAGCATTTTGCCCTCCCCTAAAAGAAAAGAAGAAGAACTTATCAATGCCTGTTTGTGATCGAGATTGATGAAAAGTAAGTATTCGGAACAAAAACATATTTAACATTAAGAATATTTTCGTTAAATTATCGTATTTTTATTTTCAGCCACTTCACTTGGAAGGTTAGGACCCATTGGCGAAAAAAGCTATGACGCGCACCGTGGTAATTTGATGTGGCAGCGCTCGATCTCGTCGTGGCCACAATGTGCTAAAAGCATTTTTCCCTTCCCTAAAAGAAAGAAGAAGAACTAATCAATGCCTGCTTGTGATCGAGATTGATGAAAAGTAAGAATTCGGAACAAAAACATATTTAACATTTGGAATATTTTCGTTAAATTATCGTATTTTTATTTTCAGCCACTTCACTTGGAAGGTTAGGACCCATTGGCAAAAAAAAACTATGACGCGTACCGAGGTAGTTTAATGTGGAAGCGCTCGATCTCCTTGTGGCCACAATGTGCTCAAAAGCATTTTTCCCTTCCCTAAAAAAAAGGAGAACTAATCAATGCCTGCTTGTGATCGAGATTGATGAAAAGTTAGAATTCGGAACAAAAATATATTTAACATTTAGAATCTTTTTCGTTAAATTATCGTATTTTTCTTTTAGCCACTTCACCAGGAAGGTTAGTCCCCATTGGCGAAAAAAAGCTATGACGCGCACCGAGGTAGTTTGATGTGAAAACGCTCGATCGCGTTGTGGCAACAATGTAGTCAAAAGCATTTTGCCCTCCCCTAAAAGAAAAGAAGAAGAACTAATCAATGCCTGTTTGTGATCGAGATTGATGAAAAGTAAGCATTCGGAACAAAAACATATTTAACACTAAGAATATTTTCGTTAAATTATCGTATTTTTATTTTCAGCCACTTCACTTGGAAGGTTAGGACCCATTGGCGAAAAAAGCTATGACGCGCACCGTGGTAATTTGATGTGAAAGCGCTCGATCTCGTTGTGGCCACAATGTACTCAAAAGCATTTTTCCCTTCCCTAAAACAAAAGAAGAAGAACTAATCAATGCCTGCTTGTGATCGAGATTGATGAAAAGTAAGAATTAGGAACAAAAACATATTTAAAATTTAGAATCTTTTCTTTAAATTATCGTATTTTTATTTTCAGCCACTTCACTGGGAAGTTTAGGACCCATTGGCAAAAAAAAGCTATGACGCGTACCGAGGTAATTTGATGTGGAAGCGCTCGATCTCCTTGTGGCCACAATGTGCTCAAAAGCATTTTTCCCTTCCCTAAAAAAAAGGAGAACTAATCAATGCCTGCTTGTGATCGAGATTGATGTAAGTATTCGGAACAAAAATATATTTTACATTTAGAATATTTTCGTTAAATTATCGTATTTTTATTTTCAGTCACTTCACTGGGAAGGTTAGGATCCATTGGCAAAAAAAAAGCTATGACGCGCACCGAGCGAAATTAATGACTAAACAAAACACATCCGCTTTCCGCAGAAAAGAAAAAGAAGAAGAACTAATCAATGCCTGCTTGTAATCGAGATTGATGAAAAGTAAGTATTCGGAACAAAAACATATTTAACATTTAGAATATTTTTCGTTAAATTCTTAGGCCTCTTTTAACAGCTGTATGGCTTATAAATCTTTTTTGTTTTTTCAGCTTTATTGCTTTGCCGTCATATAATAGCGTTTTATAATAAGATCAACATTTCAATGATTTTTTATTTCTTTTCTAACAGCCGTATTGCTGCTCCGTTGTAGAACCGTGCGTGTCTAACCAGCCAGCAGGACGCAAGGTGGTCTACCTTCAGCCGAGGCATACTCTGACAAGATGCAAAGACCATAGCCCTAATGGGCGGGTTCCTTCTTTCGAGAAGCTGCTTGCTTTTGTCCTTAGCAGCTTCCCGAAGCAAAGGACTAAGGAAGGGTTTTTTTGGGGGTATTTAGCGGGCGTAAGACAATCGAACTGCCGAAAAGTTCATGCAGCCCCTGGAGTCCCTTCTCATGAAGCAAGTTTAAGGGAACCACCTTCTGTTGTCACAATGTGCTTACAAGCATCTTTCCCTCGCCTAAAAAAAAAAAAAGAAGAACTAATCAATATGCGCTGAATTCTTCTGGGGGATTATATTATTTACTGAAAAGTTTTATTCGTTATCTTAGAAGAGTGAGCAAAATTAATGAACAAAAAAAACACATCCACTTTATTTCTTCACAAACGTAAAGGTGTTTCTTCACTTCTATTGCGTTGAAGTCCTTGAATCTCTCAACCATTATTATGACGATCCCAACCGAACGGGTAATGATGGGCATTGTTCCATTATTTTTTTCCATCACGCTCATTTGTCCTTCGAAATAAATTTTGAACATCTATCTATCTATCTTTTATATACATGGATTTAGAAAAGCACCGCTGCATTGCACAAGATCATGTTGCATGCAAGTTTGTTATGCAACCGTTTGCATGCGGCTGGATATGAGCACTCTCGAGTCTCAGTCAGAATAGCACACAGGCTTGCAAGCAAGATGTTATTGTACGAACAGATGCCATGCAACTATAGTTTGCATGGAAATCAATCGAAAACAACCTTATGCCATGCAACAGTATATTGCACGGAAAACAATGAAAAACATTATTCCCCCTTCTGATCGTAAAATTCCTCGCGACATCGTTTTACCAAACACATCGGATGTTAAATACGACCTTCAAACTAAAATAAAAAAAGATAAATAATAAATAGCTATATAACATTTATCGTGGCGTTCAATTGCACTACACTAACCCTGCCACTTTCGGATCGAGCTATTCTCTCGCGATCGAACATGAACATGCTTTCTATCAACAATGCTGTTCTGGAGCGCTTACCTGAACAAGACGTAAAAGGTGTTGATATCCATTGATGCATTGTTCCAACAGGAAGGCTTTCAACATTTTAACATTCCTACCGAATATGATCACAGAATGAACATAAGCTTCATGAACTTTAATTGAAGCGCTTTGCACCAGTACAGCAAATGTGCAACCTTAATCCAGAAAAAGGATTGTGCAATGGTAGACGAATGCAAATTATAGATTTATGGAAATTGCATACACGCTAAAATTCTTTCTGACAAACGGTATGAAGAACTTGTATTGTTGTAAATTATATCGCATCCATTGCGATACCAATGACCAAGGCCTTCCGAAGGCCAGGTTTTCCGACATGATTAAGAAATGCTGTGGCCAACAAGTACCTGATTTTCCGACCTGTTTCGGGGATTCCGTGGTCAACTGGTGCCGGGTTTCCGAGCGGATTTGGGAATGCCGTGGCCAACTGGTGCCGGATTTTCCGACCGGTTTCGGAGATGCCGGGGCCATCTGTTGCCGGATTTTCCAACCGGTTTCGGCGATGCCGTGGTCAACTGGTGTCGGATTTTCCGACCGTAAAGACGTTTTTTCACTTCTCTTGCGTTGAAGTCCTTGAATCTTTCAGCCGTTATTATGACGATCCTAACCGAATGGGTAATGATGTGCATTTTTCCATATTTTTTTTGATCAGGCTCATTTGTCCCTCGGAATAGCTATTGAACATTATATTTAAATTTCTATTCTCTTCGCTAAAGCCCCACAAGTGAAGGTTGATTAGAAACGGGCTTATGTTGCGCATGAGATGGGGTTCTTTAGAAAAAAATTGGCAACGGATGTGGCTCCCTGTTCGATCCTATTGGTAAAAATCGTGGACATATTTTGCTAACCAAAATGATTGAATATCGCACACACACACATTGGCCACAGATAATGCGTATGTGCGTTGAATTCTTTTTTGGGTTATATTATTTACTGACAAGTTTTATTCGATGTCTCAGAAGAGTGAGCAAAATGAATGAATAGACAAAACACACCCACTTTGCATCCGATCTTTATTTCTTCACAAACGTAAGTACGTTCTTCACTTCTCTTGCGTTGAAGTCGTTGAATCTTTCAGCCGTTATTCTGACGATCCCAACCGAACGGGTAAAACACATCCACTTTGCATCCGATCTTTATTTCTTCACGAACGTAAGTACGTGCTTCACTTCTCTTGCGTTGAAGTCGTTGAATCTTTCAGTCGTTGTTCTGACGATTCTAACCGAATGGATAATTATGGGCATTTTTCCATTCTTTTTTCCATCACGCTCATTTGTCCCTCGAAATAGCTTTTGAACATTTTGACATTAGTTCTGGCATCAGCGTGCCGCGTTTTCGCCGGTTCCGGGGATGCCGGGGCCATCTGTTGCCGGGTTTTCTGACCGGTTTCTGGAAAGCCGTGGCCAACTGGTGCAGGATTTTCCGCCGGTTTCGGGGTTGCCGAATCGAACGAGTAATGCTGGACATTTTTCCACTATTTTTTCCATCTCGCTCATTTGTCCCTCGAAATAGCTTTTGAACATTTTGACATTAGTTCTGGCATCACGGTGCCGGGTTTTTACTGGTTCTGGGGATGCCGGGGCCATCTGTTGCCGGGTTTTCCGACCGGATTCAGAAATGCCATAGCCAACAGGTACCGGATTTTCAAACCTGTTTCGTGGATGCCGTGGTCAACTGGTGCCGTGTTTTCCGACCGGTTCCTGGGATGCCAGGGCCATCTGTTGCCGGATGTTTCCGACCGGAGTCGGGGATGCCGTGATCAACTGGTGCCGGGGTTTCCGACAGGATTCAGAAATGCTGTTGCCAAATGGTGCCGGATTTTCCAACCTGTTTCGGGAATGCCGTGGTCAACTGGTGCCGGGTTTTACGACCTGTTCCGGAGATGCCAGGGCCATCTGTTGCCGGGTTTTCCGACCGGTAGGAACAGGTAGCGGATTTTCCGACCTGTTTCGGGTATGCCGGGGCAATCTGTTGCCAGGTTTTTCGAACGGTTCTCGGGGTCACGTGGCCAACCGGTTCAGGTGGTTCTGCGGGGTCACGTGAGACGTGGCCAACCGGTGTTCGGGGTCACGTGGCCAACCGGTTCTCGGGGTCACGTGGCCAACCGGTTCAGGTGGTTCTGCGGGGTCACGTGAGACGTGGCCAACCGGTGTTCGGGGTCACGTGGCCAACCGGTTCTCGGGGTCACGTGGCCAACCGGTTCAGGTGGTTCTGCGGGGTCACGTGAGACGTGGCCAACCGGTGTTCGGGGTCACGTGGCCAACCGGTTCTCGGGGTCACGTGGCCAACCGGTTCAGGTGGTTCTGCGGGGTCACGTGAGACGTGGCCAACCGGTGTTCGGGGTCACGTGGCCAACCGGTTCTCGGGGTCACGTGGCCAACCGGTTCAGGTGGTTCTGCGGGGTCACGTGAGACGTGGCCAACCGGTGTTCGGGGTCACGTGGCCAACCGGTTCTCGGGGTCACGTGGCCAACCGGTTCAGGTGGTTCTGCGGGGTCACGTGAGACGTGGCCAACCGGTGTTCGGGGTCACGTGGCCAACCGGTTCTCGGGGTCACGTGGCCAACCGGTTCAGGTGGTTCTGCGGGGTCACGTGAGACGTGGCCAACCGGTGTTCGGGGTCACGTGGCCAACCGGTTCTCGGGGTCACGTGGCCAACCGGTTCAGGTGGTTCTGCGGGGTCACGTGAGACGTGGCCAACCGGTGTTCGGGGTCACGTGGCCAACCGGTTCTCGGGGTCACGTGGCCAACCGGTTCAGGTGGTTCTGCGGGGTCACGTGAGACGTGGCCAACCGGTGTTCGGGGTCACGTGGCCAACCGGTTCTCGGGGTCACGTGGCCAACCGGTTCAGGTGGTTCTGCGGGGTCACGTGAGACGTGGCCAACCGGTGTTCGGGGTCACGTGGCCAACCGGTTCTCGGGGTCACGTGGCCAACCGGTTCAGGTGGTTCTGCGGGGTCACGTGAGACGTGGCCAACCGGTGTTCGGGGTCACGTGGCCAACCGGTTCTCGGGGTCACGTGGCCAACCGGTTCAGGTGGTTCTGCGGGGTCACGTGAGACGTGGCCAACCGGTGTTCGGGGTCACGTGGCCAACCGGTTCTCGGGGTCACGTGGCCAACCGGTTCAGGTGGTTCTGCGGGGTCACGTGAGACGTGGCCAACCGGTGTTCGGGGTCACGTGGCCAACCGGTTCTCGGGGTCACGTGGCCAACCGGTTCAGGTGGTTCTGCGGGGTCACGTGAGACGTGGCCAACCGGTGTTCGGGGTCACGTGGCCAACCGGTTCTCGGGGTCACGTGGCCAACCGGTTCAGGTGGTTCTGCGGGGTCACGTGAGACGTGGCCAACCGGTGTTCGGGGTCACGTGGCCAACCGGTTCTCGGGGTCACGTGGCCAACCGGTTCAGGTGGTTCTGCGGGGTCACGTGAGACGTGGCCAACCGGTGTTCGGGGTCACGTGGCCAACCGGTTCTCGGGGTCACGTGGCCAACCGGTTCAGGTGGTTCTGCGGGGTCACGTGAGACGTGGCCAACCGGTGTTCGGGGTCACGTGGCCAACCGGTTCTCGGGGTCACGTGGCCAACCGGTTCAGGTGGTTCTGCGGGGTCACGTGAGACGTGGCCAACCGGTGTTCGGGGTCACGTGGCCAACCGGTTCTCGGGGTCACGTGGCCAACCGGTTCAGGTGGTTCTGCGGGGTCACGTGAGACGTGGCCAACCGGTGTTCGGGGTCACGTGGCCAACCGGTTCTCGGGGTCACGTGGCCAACCGGTTCAGGTGGTTCTGCGGGGTCACGTGAGACGTGGCCAACCGGTGTTCGGGGTCACGTGGCCAACCGGTTCTCGGGGTCACGTGGCCAACCGGTTCAGGTGGTTCTGCGGGGTCACGTGAGACGTGGCCAACCGGTGTTCGGGGTCACGTGGCCAACCGGTTCTCGGGGTCACGTGGCCAACCGGTTCAGGTGGTTCTGCGGGGTCACGTGAGACGTGGCCAACCGGTGTTCGGGGTCACGTGGCCAACCGGTTCTCGGGGTCACGTGGCCAACCGGTTCAGGTGGTTCTGCGGGGTCACGTGAGACGTGGCCAACCGGTGTTCGGGGTCACGTGGCCAACCGGTTCTCGGGGTCACGTGGCCAACCGGTTCAGGTGGTTCTGCGGGGTCACGTGAGACGTGGCCAACCGGTGTTCGGGGTCACGTGGCCAACCGGTTCTCGGGGTCACGTGGCCAACCGGTTCAGGTGGTTCTGCGGGGTCACGTGAGACGTGGCCAACCGGTGTTCGGGGTCACGTGGCCAACCGGTTCTCGGGGTCACGTGGCCAACCGGTTCAGGTGGTTCTGCGGGGTCACGTGAGACGTGGCCAACCGGTGTTCGGGGTCACGTGGCCAACCGGTTCTCGGGGTCACGTGGCCAACCGGTTCAGGTGGTTCTGCGGGGTCACGTGAGACGTGGCCAACCGGTGTTCGGGGTCACGTGGCCAACCGGTTCTCGGGGTCACGTGGCCAACCGGTTCAGGTGGTTCTGCGGGGTCACGTGAGACGTGGCCAACCGGTGTTCGGGGTCACGTGGCCAACCGGTTCTCGGGGTCACGTGGCCAACCGGTTCAGGTGGTTCTGCGGGGTCACGTGAGACGTGGCCAACCGGTGTTCGGGGTCACGTGGCCAACCGGTTCTCGGGGTCACGTGGCCAACCGGTTCAGGTGGTTCTGCGGGGTCACGTGAGACGTGGCCAACCGGTGTTCGGGGTCACGTGGCCAACCGGTTCTCGGGGTCACGTGGCCAACCGGTTCAGGTGGTTCTGCGGGGTCACGTGAGACGTGGCCAACCGGTGTTCGGGGTCACGTGGCCAACCGGTTCTCGGGGTCACGTGGCCAACCGGTTCAGGTGGTTCTGCGGGGTCACGTGAGACGTGGCCAACCGGTGTTCGGGGTCACGTGGCCAACCGGTTCTCGGGGTCACGTGGCCAACCGGTTCAGGTGGTTCTGCGGGGTCACGTGAGACGTGGCCAACCGGTGTTCGGGGTCACGTGGCCAACCGGTTCTCGGGGTCACGTGGCCAACCGGTTCAGGTGGTTCTGCGGGGTCACGTGAGACGTGGCCAACCGGTGTTCGGGGTCACGTGGCCAACCGGTTCTCGGGGTCACGTGGCCAACCGGTTCAGGTGGTTCTGCGGGGTCACGTGAGACGTGGCCAACCGGTGTTCGGGGTCACGTGGCCAACCGGTTCTCGGGGTCACGTGGCCAACCGGTTCAGGTGGTTCTGCGGGGTCACGTGAGACGTGGCCAACCGGTGTTCGGGGTCACGTGGCCAACCGGTTCTCGGGGTCACGTGGCCAACCGGTTCAGGTGGTTCTGCGGGGTCACGTGAGACGTGGCCAACCGGTGTTCGGGGTCACGTGGCCAACCGGTTCTCGGGGTCACGTGGCCAACCGGTTCAGGTGGTTCTGCGGGGTCACGTGAGACGTGGCCAACCGGTGTTCGGGGTCACGTGGCCAACCGGTTCTCGGGGTCACGTGGCCAACCGGTTCAGGTGGTTCTGCGGGGTCACGTGAGACGTGGCCAACCGGTGTTCGGGGTCACGTGGCCAACCGGTTCTCGGGGTCACGTGGCCAACCGGTTCAGGTGGTTCTGCGGGGTCACGTGAGACGTGGCCAACCGGTGTTCGGGGTCACGTGGCCAACCGGTTCTCGGGGTCACGTGGCCAACCGGTTCAGGTGGTTCTGCGGGGTCACGTGAGACGTGGCCAACCGGTGTTCGGGGTCACGTGGCCAACCGGTTCTCGGGGTCACGTGGCCAACCGGTTCAGGTGGTTCTGCGGGGTCACGTGAGACGTGGCCAACCGGTGTTCGGGGTCACGTGGCCAACCGGTTCTCGGGGTCACGTGGCCAACCGGTTCAGGTGGTTCTGCGGGGTCACGTGAGACGTGGCCAACCGGTGTTCGGGGTCACGTGGCCAACCGGTTCTCGGGGTCACGTGGCCAACCGGTTCAGGTGGTTCTGCGGGGTCACGTGAGACGTGGCCAACCGGTGTTCGGGGTCACGTGGCCAACCGGTTCTCGGGGTCACGTGGCCAACCGGTTCAGGTGGTTCTGCGGGGTCACGTGAGACGTGGCCAACCGGTGTTCGGGGTCACGTGGCCAACCGGTTCTCGGGGTCACGTGGCCAACCGGTTCAGGTGGTTCTGCGGGGTCACGTGAGACGTGGCCAACCGGTGTTCGGGGTCACGTGGCCAACCGGTTCTCGGGGTCACGTGGCCAACCGGTTCAGGTGGTTCTGCGGGGTCACGTGAGACGTGGCCAACCGGTGTTCGGGGTCACGTGGCCAACCGGTTCTCGGGGTCACGTGGCCAACCGGTTCAGGTGGTTCTGCGGGGTCACGTGAGACGTGGCCAACCGGTGTTCGGGGTCACGTGGCCAACCGGTTCTCGGGGTCACGTGGCCAACCGGTTCAGGTGGTTCTGCGGGGTCACGTGAGACGTGGCCAACCGGTGTTCGGGGTCACGTGGCCAACCGGTTCTCGGGGTCACGTGGCCAACCGGTTCAGGTGGTTCTGCGGGGTCACGTGAGACGTGGCCAACCGGTGTTCGGGGTCACGTGGCCAACCGGTTCTCGGGGTCA